>PVHP010022073.1:0-28774 GCA_004024765.1 Zapus hudsonius
TGTCTGTTAGACATATATGTACATCATCTTGAACAAAAGACTTATTCAAGTTCTTTGCTTATTTTTATTTTAGCTGTTTTGGACTTTATCCACTTATCAGAAGTGAGGTTGTTTGACTATGTATTCTCTGGAAATACCTTCCTGTACTGCCCTCCCAGGAAGGGATGCTTGTTTCTAGCTTCCCTGAGCCTCCTTATAACCTGCCCCCTACTGAGAGGGCTGCCTTCCTGTGAACATCCTTAAAGACCCACCCAAGATTACTAACAGGTCTAGTTGACAACAAAACTTGGTCATTGCAGCAAATATTTTCTCCTATAACACTTCATTTTGTAGACTGTTTCCTTAGCAATGTAAAGCTTCTCAGTCTATATACTCAGACTTGTTTATTTTTGCTTTTGTTACTTTCAGTATCATATAAAAATCCTATCAAATCATTGTCAAGTAGTAGATATAACCCTCAATTGGAGTATTCAGGGATCATCTGATAAGAAGGGCCCTGAAGAGGGTGGGATGAAGCTAACTCTTAGCATTTGGCTCTTGCTTGTAACTCCCAGTACTAGAAATCAGTTACTACCCACACTGAGCTGTTGATCAGAGAGATCTATGAGGTCCCCAAAACAAGACAGGCTTCTGTCAAAGCACTTGATTACTCTCCCCCCACCCAGGCAAAAGACAATACCGTTTGCTGAAGCTACCACAGGCTTCTGACTCACAACATTGGGAGAATGGGATGGAAAGTGGAAGGAAGACAGTTCCCAGATGGTTGGCCCATGCAACACTGGAATGTACTACATGAACCGCTAGGGAAAATTGGCCAATAACGTTTGGAGAAAGCAGGGACACTGCTATATGATAGTTACCTTCATGGTACAATGTACACACCTGCACAAGAGTGACGTTCAACCTAGGTGGGTAAACAAAGGCTCTCTGATTAGCCAAGAAATCCATTCAGTGTCAAGGAATCCTTAGCTGGAACTGGGATTCAAGCCAAATTCCTATGGAGACTATGGAGGGAAGCTTCCACTAACCATGGGCCTAAAGAGAGGTTATACCCACTATAATCTCACCAAATTAACAATAGTTTATCTCATTTAACCTATGCTGATCTCGCTCTCTGCTGGAGAATCTATTTTTATTTTCAGAAGGCAGCTAAAACAGTGGAGAATCAACTCTAACAAGACCAGAAATGATAGCTGACTCCCTGGCAGGAGATGAACCAATCCTCACACATCAGCTAGGGCCCACGTGAAACCACAGAGGAAGTGGGGAGATGAGCAAGAGTGCTGCTTCCCC
The DNA here is from genome assembly GCA_004024765.1 of Zapus hudsonius. Lineage (NCBI taxonomy): Eukaryota > Metazoa > Chordata > Mammalia > Rodentia > Dipodidae > Zapus > Zapus hudsonius. Next base: position 1,294 of record PVHP010022073.1, read on the forward strand.
AGGGATCCTGACAACCTGTGCCAGGGTGATGGAGACAGACATCAAGGATACTCAAAATGTTCCAAAGGGAGATCCAGAGGCTGCTAAGAGCCCACTATGGCCCAGGGAACTTTGCAGAAGAGGAGGTAGAAAGAGCCATGGTGGGGGAATATCCAGAGGCAATGACCCCCTCCCATTAACTAACTGTCTACTGTTCACACAACTCTTTATCCCATACAGCATTCCTGCAATCCCATTGAGTAGGGCCCTCAGTGGAGTGGGACCAGGGAGGAGGGAAACGGTGGTACCAACACATATTCATGTGTTGTACATACAAAGTTTTTACTTATTAAAATAAAAATAAATAAATAAATGCCATTTTCATAGGAATTGTATTGAATTTAGAGTTTTCCCCTAAATAACTTAGAGATCAAATAAAGAAACAAAATTTTAAAAGTTTATTTTGCAAAGTTGGAAATAAAATATCCCAATAATAACATTTTAAAGAAAGAATCTTATAGTAATAAATGCATAGATTAAAAGACAAGATAAGTCTCAAACCATCTGACTTTTTATTTTAAGGAATTAAAATTACTCGTTAGTAGAAAAGAGGAAATGATAAGTAGTAGAAATAGAAGAAAACAGTACTAGGAAATCAACGAAGCTGAGGATTATTTCTGAAAATGTAAACTGTGAACAATTAAACATTAGCTGTATGCATTGCCTAGGGGAAATGAATACATTCCTAGAAGCATAACTCATGACTGAGTCACAGAGACATGGAAAATCTGAGCAATTTCCACACATTCTTGAGTTTTGTGATTTCCCTTCACCTGCTATTCAGAGCTAGATCCAGACTATGTGGTCAGAGAACTACTTGATATACTCTCAAGCTTCTTAAATTTATTTTGTGACTCAATCTTCTGACTTCTTTTTTTCTCTGATCCATATAAGTGTCCCATAATGTTGTTTATATTTATATTTATTTTTTTGCTTTCTTTTTGTCCTTTGACTAAAATGTTCTGACATTGAGTTTGTGATCCTTCTGCTTGGTGGAGTGAGTAATAGGTCTCTATTAAATTTTTCAATCCAGACAATGTTTTCACTCAGCTCCAGAATTTGTATGGTCCATTTTCCACCCGTTATAACATTCATTTTGTGCACGTACTGCTTTCCTGATACTTTATTTGTCAGTCTGTCTCTTCTAGTTTACTGAGATATCAAAAGATGACTATTTTGAAATAGCATTATTCCTCCATGAATAGTTCCCCAATTGATAAGCTGGGCATTTCATTCCGAATATATCTGCATAACCCATTGTGAAGGGAGTTAGGCCCTCATAACTATGTACTATAAGAACTCAGCAAGATGATAGCATCCCAAATGATATTCCATGACTTGCAATAATCTCAAAATAATCTCAATGCATGGCATTTCTCCATCAAGAAGTCAGTATTTTGTAGATTATATAATGCAGAAGTCCTCCTTTTGACAGCAAGAGCTCATGGAAGAACAGGAACACTTAGAGGGAAGAAAAGTGTTGAAAGCATACGGAGAAAAGCTCCTGAGAAACTCTTACAGATTTTTGCTCAAGGCTAGCTGCATTCAGAATAAAGGAAACTGCTGCTCAAATGCAAGTGAAAATGCCTTTCAGTTCAAGCTTTTGCTCATGCTGTCTGCATGGGGTAGGTGCTTTCTCAGCCTTCCCGACCTGATTCAAGCTAATATGTGTGCAGCCTTCAGCCATTTGCTAGGCAAGTGTTTCTTGAGCAAAGATTCTCAGACGGCTTGGTTTACTTTACCCTACTTTTATTCTCTCAATGAACTCTCAAAGTATCCATTTCCTTTTATATTCCAAGTTTCTGCCTAACACAGTAAACATGATACTATGAAAGCCCTAGTGAGCTGCAGTGAATTTTATTCAGTCTTTTTTTTCCCTTTATTGTCCATAATGAGTTACATTGTTTAGTGGGCCAACCATGAGTTGTTATCCCCAATTCCCCATTGCCCCCCTTCCCCATCCCCAGTCAGCTAGATATCCTCCTCCGTGGGCCGTCTGGATTAGTCTTTGTGGTAGGGGACCATGGATAGCCAGTCTTCAGCCGGGTTCTCATGACCCAAGTGTGTTGTTACTGAGGGCTGCCAAGTCTCTGATATTCTCCCCCACCATGGCTCTCACAATCTTTCCTCCCCCTCTTCCACTCAGTTCCCTGAGTCGTGGTGGGTGAGTATTGAGGCTGCTTTAGTGTTGTGAGCTTAGGGTTTTTTTGTGTTGAGATTTGTTGGTTTCTGAGATATCTCACACAGAAGAAACAAGAAATTTACCTCAGAAGAGTACCAGAGATCAAACACAACAATCGCAGTCAGTGCACTAATAACAGCAGCAGAGACAACAACCCCCATTAACCAGCAAACCTCACAGTTATATCACTGAATATTAATGGACTTAACTCCCCTATAAAAAGACACAGACTTGCAGGGTGAATCAGAAAAATGGACCCCTCCATCTGCTGCCTTCAGGAAACGCACTTTACTTCTAAAGACAGAAATCTTCTTAGAGTAAAAGGATGGAAAACAGTTTATCAGACATGTGGAAGTAAAAAGAAAGCAGGTGTGGCTACATTAATCTCTGACAAAATAGACTTTACACCAAAATCAATCAAAAAGGATAATGATGGTCACTTCTTACTCATCAAAGGAATGATCCAGCAGGAAGATATCACCATCATTAACATATATGCACCAAATTCGGGTGCAACACAGTTCATAAAGGAAACCCTAGTCAAAAATAAAGCAGAAATAGACTCTAATTCCATCATAGTAGGAGACTTTAATACACCTCTATCAGCTCTAGACAGATCAACCAAACAGAAGATCAGCAGGGACATAATGGAGCTGATTCAGTCTTGTAACACGATTCCCCAGAGGATCGTATGACCAAATCACAGCTCTAGGCTTTGGATTCCCTGCTTAACTTACTATCACTGTTCGTACCTAAGAAATACCAGAGACATTATTTTATTCATTATTTCTTCAGATTATTTCCTTTTCTATTTTTATTTCATATAAAAGTATTGTAATAAATTAGATATTACTCAAAGCTTTTTAGATTGTTTTCTGTGTGGCCAAAACATGAAGTCTAGAGGTTTACCTAGAGCATTCTTTAGATGCCCAGGTAATTTCTTACCAAGCAGAATAAAAATATACTAAACTTCACATCATAATTATATCAAAATGGATTTCAAAATGTCAAATAAGTATGTACTGACTGCTTTGTCCTTGGTACAGTTGACAGGAACGTGCAGAGAGCTTACATGTGGAGATTGAGTTTTGTTCTGTAGGAAGAAAGGAATACCTTCAGTTTCCAGTAGCTACAGGATACATGTCATTGTGTCCTAACCTTACGAGAAAAGAATGTGTGCAAGCCAAGTTTCCTGTGCTTTTACTGACAAAAGTAGGAGCATGTAATACATTGGTTTAAACCACATTAGATGTTAAAATATATGAAACACGAATGTTTAAAACAAAGACTGGACATCAATAACGAGTGAACATACTTTGGTTTACCTAGTAGCTAGCTGTTTAAGAATGAATTTATAAAGTACTGAATGAAATTAGAGTTTTATTTTTGGTTTATTTTCATAAAGTCTCCTATGGTTATATCGTGTGAAATATGAGGTTGTAACAAAACCTACACTGTGCACAAGAATTAAATTTCAAATATCTGGAAAGATAAGCTGCTGTACATTCCAGCAATCGAAAATCCAAGAGTTGAAGGCGAGCTACTGGCAGACCACGGACAGGCCTGCCAGGTCTCTAGAGCTCGAAGTCCATGCGAACACCCCTAGTAAAAGGATTTTCCATTTAGAGGAATGCAACATCCAAACAGATTATTAGCCTCTTAGAGTGACGAGAGAACAGATTTGAAAATTACTTTCCACCCTGGCCCTTCTGATGAGTGATTGGCAATGTGGTACAGAGTCTTGTAAGCACTTTGTAAGCATCATTGGTTTCTGTCTCACTGGGTTATCCTGTGTTGATTGAATGGCTGTGGCTGTGGGTCCTTTGTTCATCCTGTCATTCTCTGCGGGGTTCCATATGGATCCTCCACAATATGACTGTGGTGACTCATCTCTTGCCAGGATCTCAGCTATTGGCCTATGGTCGGTTGGTAGGATTAGATGGGCCATAGCTCTCTCGCTGCATTCTGAAAAATACAAACACAATCTCCATCAGAGAATGAGATCAGTATAGGTTAACAGATATACACAATTCTGTATTACCTAGATTCTATTTTTAGTAGCCTCCCTTCAGTCACTTGCATAGCGCATCTTTTCTTGGGAGCCCAAGAGTCCAGGATAAGGTGCATGTCACCCTAAATCCCAAGTTCCAGTTAAGGGCTCCCCTCACTAAGTGGAATATTTGGCCAAATTTAAAAGCTGTTGATTGTCTCCCCCAGGCCTGGGCTCCTCCATTGCACAAGTGCGCCTTTCTTGGTTCGTTGTTCTCTCCCAGTTGGAGGTGTCGTCAGCCTACTCATGGCAGCAGACTGTCATGCCAGAAGTCTCTGTTTGCTCTAGCTGTCATTGACCAGCTTCCCCTGGCAGCTTATGCAGTGCCTTCCAGCACTACACTAACTGCCATGGGGGGGGCTGGTTACCATTCCAGACCTCGAAGGGTCTCTCGATGCTGATCGATGGCATTCTGTGGTTTCTTCAGCAACAGGGTTTTGCCTCAGGCCTGGGGAGGGCACTCAAGAGCTTTGACAGCATTCTGTCTTGTTTTTGGAAACTCATGGGTCACTTTGGTCAATAGCTCAGTGAGGGTAGGAACCCGTGACTGGGACCAGGGGTTGTCAGACTGATCAATTATTCACAGGCTTAGACTCTCTCCTCTACTCATGGCCCCTCTTACCAGTTGATGCCCACTACTTTCTTATTCTTGTGAGGATTTTATGATTTTGAACCCAATTTTGTTTAGCCTCATGCTAGTAGAAAGAAGTGAGAGTTCATGAATGAGGGGTAAGGGATGGGGGAGGGGAATGGCTTAAGCGTGGGTTTAGTGTTTTGTATAGATTATCTCATGAAGTTTACACAGCAATCTCATAAGCAAGAAATTTCTTTCTTTCCTTCCTACCTTCCTTCTTTTCTCTCTTCCTCCATCCCTTCCTCCCTCCCTCAGCCCCTCCCTCTCTTCCTTCCTTCCTTCCTTCCTTCCTTCCTTCCTTCCTTTCTTCCTTCCTTCCTTCCTTCCTTCCTTCCTTCCTTCCTTCCTTCCTTCCTTCCTTCCTTCCTTCCTTCCTTCCTTCCTTCCTTCCTTCCTTCCTTCCTTCCCTGTGAAACAGAAGCAAAAATATAGGCCCAAAAAACTGCTTAAGAATCTGAACAGGTATGTGGAAACCTGGGACTCACACCCATGTGGTCACGAGTGTGAGATACAAACCTAGAGGCCATCCTAGCTCACTGCTGCTTACCACTATTACCTCAGTCGTGGGTAACGACTCTGTGGACCAGGGGCTTGGAGCTTTCTTAGTGAAAGCATCAACTTAGAAATTACATTGCCTTTCTTTGAATCATTGTAATGTTCATTCCCAAGTAATCATTCTCTACCTCACTTAATTTTTATTTCTTAGCAATAAATCTGTACATGATCTAAAACATGTAGAAGTTTTAAATTCTGGAGATATTTAGAAATCAATGCTAAAAGCAAAGCAACAATCAAGTATGATTTTGCATTTTTATATGTTTTTGGAATTTACTAAAATATACCAACTGGCTTAGAATATATTTAGTATTTGTAGTAAGCATAACATGTATTTTCAATATGTAGAGCCCACTGTTGGCCATGTGTTTTGGAAAGGGCTTTCGGAAAAGACTGGTATGGGAATGGGCGAACTGGGAGGCAAAAGTTTACCTCCAATATGGGCAGTTATCTTATAATCAACCATGAGCCAAGATTAAAACAACAACAACAACAAAGATAGATAGATAGATGAATTTATTCTTTTCCCCCCTCAAGGCAGAGACATCTTACTACTTCTGTCTTAGCCTTAAGAATTCCAGGCTCCTTAACCTTTCCATTCTAAAACCTTCACCAGAGCCTCACCCGACCCATGTTCTGAGATTTTGACCTCACTGAAAGCTATGCTACTGGCTTTCCTGCCTTGTAGATTTAAAAAATGGACTCACTCATTTTGCTAACTCTCCTATGTCTCCAAGTGGCAGATGGGATATTTTGGGACAATTCATCCTCTCTAAAAATGTGACCCAATAAATCCTCTTACAAATCCTTTCCTGTCTGTCTGTCTGTCTGTCTGTGTCTTTTATTGCATCATTCTTGCTTGAAACACTGATTAATATATATGCAATTAGTCATTGGAGAGAAGTGAATGACTATAGAATTAGACCAAAGGAAAAGACCACAGAGGCACATCTTACAAAGCTATAAAAGACAATTCTAACTTCTCTGTGGCTCAGGATACTTTGAAGGTGATGGGGCAGAAAAAATGGAAGAGCCACAGTGTGGGAAGGTGTACTCTGAGGCATTGTCCTCCCTGATGGAGACTGGTGCATTCAAACCCCACAGGAATATCAATAACCCCATTGAGGAGGACCCTTAGTGGAATGGGGGCAAGGGAAATGACACATAAGAGTATAACCCAGTGGAATCATGACCAAGTTGTAATATATTCATATATTAAAACAGAATCTATTAAACAATTTTAAAAAGCTATATATTTTAAAAGGTGGGCAGGAGAAACTTAATAGTAGGCTATTTCCAATTTTCCACTCAAAATGCTTGTTTTGAAATATTCACAATCAATTTTAAATTGAAATCTCAGCTACACTTAGCACAGTACTATGTCCAATTCAGGGAGTCACTCTGACAAGTGAAGCAGATGATATGGGGTCCACCTGATTATGATTTGCTAGCCTGAATATTTTTTGGAAAGAAACTGCCCACAGCCCAGTAAATCTGCAGAGGATAAAGTAATCCATGTTGATTTGCAGTACAGGATGGTGTGTATATAGTTGTAATCTTTAAATGGCACTGATGCCCAAATGGTAGAACTTGTTTTTATAATGGACATAACCTTCCACATTTATGTCAATAAAGTTATAATAATGTAATATTTAGACCCAACATCATTAACTGGTAGATATTGAATTATTTACATGGAGAAATCAAACTCTGGTCTTAGGATATTTTTATACATAACATAACCACCTCACCATTTTTTATGATTAAGGAAACCAAAGTCCAAAGATAGGAGCTATGACTTATTGAGTTGCATAGTAGGTAGTTTTAGAATTTCAGACAGAATTAAAATTTTTTGAGTTTCTAGCTTTTATATCATTTGTCCATTTTCTTGATGTTTTAATGTAAAATAAGAAAATAGTGCATTCTTTCATTTGAAATATTCTATACATATTTACTCCAGGACATATACATAAATGTGATTAAGGTAGACACAAAAGTCTGAGCTTGCATTTACTCCCAAGTATAAAAACATCTTAAAAATGTTTTTCTACAAACTTGGCATCAGATAAAAGACCACAGAAAGTACATATAAGACCATAGGATCCTAAATTTGGTAGTGTCTTGCAAATTCAGTATCATTTTTAAAAAGTTTTATTTTTTGCTTTTGTGTCTTTTTATCTCAGATAAGGATACTCATGGCTGTAAAAGGAGACTGTACACTCTCATAACACAAAGCTAACTTATGTAGAAATAGCAGGACATGAATATATTATTTCCCTCATTTTACAGATAAGGAATAAGTATAAGTTACCAAAAATCAAAAGAGTTTGGGAATTCCAGACTAGATAACAGTGTTGTGTACTACTCTGCTGCATACAGGGTTGACTAGCCAAAGACCAAGGCTAAGAGACCAATAATAATAATAATAATAATAATAATAATAATAATAATAATAGAAGGGTAGCTTTAGTGGCATTCTTAAGGCCTCTAAATTTTATTCGAATTTTGAAATGTTTCTTTGGGAAAATGTCCTGGTATGGTTAAAATAGTTCCTGATCCCACTTTTTGTATACATATTCAAAAGCTCCATTTTAAAAACTCACCTGGAACTAATTCTTGGGGTTCCCCCCCACTTGTCTTTGGAGTCCTGTTTGCTTGGCATTCTCTCAGAGTAAGCTTTCCATAATCGACTTTCTGTCTACTTACAGTGTCAACATCACATTCTTCAATCCCCTGTTCTCTGCTGTGATGATTCATTCCTTTAGCTTGTATCCTTGCTCCTAACACTTGGAAAATGTTTGACATTACACTTTGGCAGAATTCCTTGGGCATTGCCTATCAGTGTTCAGTATTGGTCCATAGCTCACTAAAATTTCATGCTGCTCCATAGCTTGGCTACCAAGTTCAGAAATATGATAACATCCTCTCTAATTAATTTTAATTACTTAAAATAGAAAATATACCAGGAATCTGGAGGCTGAAAGCATGTCTTGAAAGTGGAGCTTCTTTGTTCTTTAATGAGGTGAAGCATAGTACTAGGTAGTCAGATGAAATATGGGAAGGAGAAAATCCAAGCAATTAAGAGAGCCTCAAACCGGCAGCTCCAAATCCAAATCTCTTTCTCTGACACACACACCAATCACAATAGAAAGAAATGAAGAGATGGTACCTACAGATTTTCCAACAATACCCACTGTCAATGACATCTCTCTACAAAACATGTGCCTAGAGGTCTTGATCTGAACAACACTCTATATGTACTGAGGACTTTTAAAATTGCTGATGGCCAGACCTCACCTCTAATTGCCCGATTTAGGTGGTTGAGAAGCAAAAAAAAGAAAAAAGGGAGATAGATAAAATTTTAGATAGCTTTCACCGTGACTGGGTTGTACATGTAGTGTTGTTAAATTGGCATGGGACCTATGCAGACTGGGTGAAAAGCCAGGTGTGTTTTTTGGTGTCATTTATTTCTGTAAACTATAAGTGCTTTTTAGGTTTGTGATGGTCTGTTCCTGGGGGCCTAGGAGATCTGAGGTCTGAGACCTCAGTGAACTTCATTTGTCCTGGTTTGAAACTAGGCCTCTCATATGATGACTTGACTTTAAACGAGTGGCAGGTGTCTCTGCTGTGAAGAGATAATTAGGATTTAATATGATTACTAGTTTTCGAGAGCCTTCTTCTCTCCATCCCAAATGAAATTCCTTTCCTATAAATGAACAGATTTAGGGAAAAGAAGGATTATTTATGAATTTATATTATGTCAAGGCTGACTTCTCTGTGTATTCAAGAAGTGACTCAAAGTGCTGAAAATGGATTGGATTATTCTGTCCCAAGGACACAAAGTCCCTCTACTAATAAGAGTAACTGTGGAAAGTCAGTTATATTGCCAGTGTTGAGGAAGATTCTATGATTGCATTTATTAGGAAGAAACAATAGCAATGATAATGAAATATTTCTGCTATGATTTAGAAAAATACAGAATGAGAACATGCTGATTTCCCCAACATTTTCTCCCTTTGTTAAAGAAAGCAAGAAAACAGCTGCATCTTCTTTTAGAACTCAAGGATTCACATCCCATTCACAATTTTATTCTTTCCACATTTGTGAATCTAGAAAGACTTTCCTGGTGGTCAGTAGAGGATCTATGTTAAAAATCAGAGATATTGAGAACACCTAGCATAAATCAGAGATATTCAAACAAAATCTAAGGTGTTGAAATCTGAGGGGAGTAATGATGACTTGTTGATTTTTAAGTATAAATAGATTTACTTTGAGCAAAGGTATGACGGACTTTGGATAAAGAGTCTATGGACTAATTGTGTGTGTGTATGTATGTATGTGTGTGTGTATGGTTGTACACAAAATATATTTTAAAAGGTATCAACTGTTTCCACATATACCTTACAGCAGACAAATTTAATATTTGATATATTTGAGAGAAAACATTCAAAAGGAGATATTTATTTACACAAATGAAGACCAGACACAGTGTAACTACTAAGAATAGTTTCTGTGTGAAAGAGAAACATAAATTGCAGCTTAATGGAAAATACAAAGACTAAGGAATCCAAAGCTTTGTCGTGAGCTTACCAAATGACATTTAGCAAAATCACTTCTCGGTGTCCTTTCTCAAATGGCATCGGAAGAAATCATGTGTTAAAAATCTTAAAGCTTTCACAAGGTGCTCAAATAGATAACTAGATGCTTTGAAGAATTAGAATTTTTCATAACTTTTTCTGAAAAGAAGATCACATGTTTGAAAATACATTATTTTAACATAGTATTTAGTGCAAACAGCAATTTAGGATCATAGACTTTAAACACTTTTTGTAACAAGTTATTTCTAATTAAGGTTAGACAAAAGGAGATATATGTCATATATATATATATATATATATATATATATATATATATATATATATATATATATGACACACTTAGAGCCAACATAATACTAACTATGGAAAAACTCAAAGCATTTCCACTGAACTGAGAAACAAGAGAAGCATGCCTACTTGCTCCATTCTTGTTTAATCCATTGCTGGAGAGTTTAGCCACAGAAAAAAGATGAGAGAAACAAAGCAAAGAGATACAGATATGAAGGGCAGAGGTCAATGTATTGCCATTTGAAGATGCTATGATGTTACATATAAGAGACAGTAAAGATTCCACCAGAAAACTCTTAGAACTCATAACTGCTTTCAGCAAGGTAGAAGCTCACAAAATTACCGTAAAAATCCCTAGCCTTCCTATCTACCAATAGCAAACAAGCCGGGCAAGAAATCATGGAGCTAAATGAGTATGTTGTGCTCATCAAGTTACCTCCACCTACTAACCTTTGCTCTCATACAGAAAAGTGTGGCTCTTTCTTTTGATCACAGACACATCTCACAGATCGTGGTGACTACAAGGAAGACTGCGATTATCAATGCACTGAGAATGTCCAGTGAGGATAGCTGGACTTTTTCATAGCGTTTAACTTTGTGTATGGATAGGGAATCATGACTTTAGTTAATGATATTCAGGCACTTGTACAGATGTATCGATGTCAAAGCACAAAATCCAGAGATGAGATTCATATATGATTTATGAAATAGCAAGACAGCTTATCAATATTCTTTGAAGGAATTTCCGTGAATATTATCAGAGCTTAACCTAGAAGTTACTGTCAAATTAAGACGCTGACCTAATGTACAAGATAGCAGTTGGTTTGATATACAATCAATGCAGCAAAATTAAAGTCAAATCACATCTCATGTTTTTAATAGCAATCTCAAAGTGGTATGTAAACTAGGACATTGATAAACTTGATAATGTGTGCAGTTCTTTTTTTTATTGAGGAGGACGATGCACTGAAAAATGCTGTTTGTTCCTAACTCTGATGACAGAATTTAGTGGAGATAATTTCTTGACAGTACTTTGAATTTTTCCATCTAGAGTTAACAAAAACATCCTTGGGTGGTGTGGTAGTTTGAATGTATGTCCCTTTCATAGACTCAGATGTTATTAAAATTGAGCTTGTAGCGTGGGTTCCTAGCAGGCAGACTACTCCTACAGGGATGTGTGCCCCTGGGTTTGGTGGGGGGGCAGACCAGTGAGGATCTGAAGTCCAGCCTAAGGTATGCAGAATAAGCTTTGGGGGTCTTGCTCCGGGTTGTTGATTGCTTATGGTGCTGGCTGGTGATATTCTCTCTCTCTTTTGTGGCTCTATGAAAGGTGACCAGCCTCTTCCTCCATTGTGGAACAGCCCCTGGATCTGTAAGCACTTCAGCCCATAAACTGTGTCTGTTTGGATGGTCATCACAGAAATGTGGAGCTGACTTCAACAGGTGCATTAGACTTTTGTAAAATATAAATAGTACTAATTTTTAAATGGTTCCTAAAGCTTAAGAACTGAGGGAGTTCTTTTCAACTCATTCTATAAGACAAGCTTTTCCCTGTTACAAAAGCCAGATGACACAAAGTCTAAGCAAACACTAGGCCAACACCTTTGATAAACACAGTTGCAAAAATCAACAAAAACAAATCATGCTTTGTTTTTTAAATTGTTTTAAATTTTAAATTAGGGTATCTTTAGGGTCTAATGAGAAGAAGATGGTTTTAGTGAGAGGGGAAAAGAGGGGGAAAGAGTCATGGGAGTGTGTAATCAAAATGCATTATATACATGTCTGAAAGTACCAAAACAAATGAAAAATATATTAGGAAATCAAATCTAGAACATGGTGATCAAGTGAGGCTTACTTCACATGCACATCAATGAATGTGACAGACCACACTATCAGATGGAAGCCATCTGACCATTTCAATAAATGCAGGAAAGGCATTTGATAAAATTCATCATCTCTCCGTGTTAAAAATACTGAACTTCTTCTGCACAGAAGAAATTCAACTCTGCACAGAAAGGCTGGGAGCATCAGCTCCACTATGACCATCCAGAGCAAACGCTTTATTTAAACCCTGGAACAAGACAAGGATACTGGTGTTACTTAAATCAGGCAAAAGGAAGAAACTGAAGATGTGCAGATGATATGTTCTAAAACAGAGACGACCCCAAGGACCCAAAGATCAAAACTCTATTAGAAGTAATCAGCAAATTCAAAATTGCAAGGTACAAAAATCTGTAGTGTTGCCATGGTGTAAGCAGCAAGTTATCTAAAATAGAAATCAATAAGGCAATCCTATTTGTAATAGCTGCAAACAAAACAGCAAAAAAATAGAAATAAAATTAACAAAAGTGGCTAAATATTTTTATTATCTGTAATTAGATATGTTGTATGAGCAAATATTATGGTATCCCAATTTCCCTCCTCCCTGCCCCCAATCCACTGGGGATCCTCCTACTTTACAGTGGAAATAACAAAATATTGATAAGGAAAACTTGTTACTTCATATCATTTCTAAAAAAAGATTTTAACACATTTCTTTATCAGACTAGATTAAGATAAAAAAATAGCTTTTAGGGCTGGAAAGATGGCTCTGCGGTTAAAAGGCTTGCCTACAATGCCTAAGGATCTGAGTTCAATTCCCCAGTACCCGTGTAAGCCAGATGCACAAGGCGGTGCATGCATTTGGAGTTCATTTGCTGTGGCTGGAGGCCCTGGAGTATCCATTCTCTCTCTTTCTCTATCTGCCTCTTTCTCTCTCCCTCTCTCTCATAAAGAAATTTAAAAATTTAAAAAATAGCCTTTATTTTTAATCTATGAAATCATTTTCATTACTAAATTCATATATTAATTTATAAACATTAATTTGGGGCATATAAATATAACTAGATTATTTTGTTAGCAATGGGAATTGCAAAAGCTTCTCATGTCATTCTAAAATCCTTCCATTTAAAACTACAATGATGACAAAAAGAAAAAAAGTACAGAGTGTACACAGTCTGAGATATTTTATTCTACATTTCATGGCAATAACTTTTTTATCAAAATTTCACAATAATTGAGCAGTCCAAGCATTTATTTTCTAAATTGATAAGAATCTGCTATAAAATGATTCACACTTTTTCCTTTAAAGACAATCCTGCATGGTCTGGGGAGATGGCTCAGTAGACAGAGCAGGAGCCACCTAATTGCGAATTCTGAAGGTGGGAGCCCCAGATCCTATGTAAAATCCAGATACTGAGGAAGGAATTTGTATTCCCACCCATTCCCTCCAACCAGATGGGAGGCAGGGACAGGAGGACCAATTAGAAGCTCTTGAACCAGGTATCCTGAGAAAGGGCAGGCCAATCAACACTCACCTCTATAGCACATCGTGGTACACACATATCTACACACACACACACACACACACACACACACACACACACACACACACACACACACACACACACACACACACACACACACACACACACACTAGAAGCACACCCCAAAAAAGAGCCCTGCAGCATTGACAAGTTGAAGAATAATGTTAAGATGTGCTAATCACATCTGCTGGAAAGGTGGTTAATTGGTCATCTTAGCAATTGGAGCACCGCATAGAAGTTTTCTTATATTTTCCTTAAATAGTGTTTCTATTTCCTATTGGATTGCATTTCATTCTTGCTCCTCATACTTAAATCATGGACTCGTCTTCTAGAGAACTCAGCACTTTTTTTGGAATTTAATTTAATTCATTTTAACAAATACATATTACAAGGCAGATGCTATATACTCTATGGAGAAAACTCTGGTAACCATCTGACACACCAAAATTTGCTTTAGACACTTATAGTCATATAGCAAGGGAAGGCATTAAATGATAATAAGTATTTGTTATAGAAGTACAATAATAGCATTACAAGAGAAATGGACTGATCAAAATGGGTTAGGGATACTCTTCCAAAAAGTTGTCATTTAGCCTGATTTGTGATTTTCTGAAGTAAGGATATGAAGTAAGACTTGTTCTAACAAAAAAGCAATATTTCTGAAGATCTTTGGATAAGAGGCATTCTCTAACATTAAAGAACCTGGTAGAGTAAAGAAATTAATGGTGGAATAGTTCATGTTAGTAAACACAGGGGGAGGAATAGATTGAGGAAGATATAGTGCAGTCAGTTGAAATTAAAGTTAAATCTGCACCTAATTTTATCTATGACAACATTGAGAGTGCCCGTTAAGACTCACTTATTGTGTGACAAATAGTTCAAATACTGTTTTAAATAAGAAATGTTAAATTCTATATATGCTAACACATTGTTTTCACAACTGTGATATTAAAATCAAAATGACATGGTTGTAGTTTCTATTATGTGTGTACACGTATGTATATATGTGTGGATGTGTGTGGCATGTGTGTAAATACCAAGGCACACTGTGGAATTCTAAGGTAATTCTTGGAGTGTTTGTCTGCTCCGTCTACCTTGCTTGAGATAGGGACACCTTTGTCACTTGCTACTTCTTGGGCTGACCTAGGAGCTTCCACAGTCTCCTGTCTCCACCTCCCATTGCTGTAGACACATCGGCATTACAGATGCTTCACTTTGTATCCAGCTTTACAGGGATTCTAGGGGATTGAACTAGGGCTGGCAGGTTTGTAAGCAAATGCCTTTAACCACTGAGATTTCTTCCCAGTCCCTACTTAAACTTTTTATATTACAAAAAAATTGTAGAATGACAAAAATATAGAAAATAATTATTTCACATATTGTGGATTTCTATGGCTGAATAACAGTAGTAACAATATTTGATTTGTAAGTAATTAAATTTTTATTACTTGAAATTATTTTTCTCGTTTTTATTTCAGGATATTTGTCAATTATAATAATCATGATTGTCACACTTGTCAATTATGATCTATTGATATTAATATGAATTGACATCAATGCAAGTGAGACCTTCCTTGACTGTCTATAATTCCTAAATAACTTCTTTGAAAGAATTTATTAAACTAAAATTACTTTCACATAATGATTAACAAACCATAGAAATCTTCCCCAAAAGTATAGATTACTCTATTGTATAATTAAGAACTAAAATGAGGTTATCCAGTGGAGGGGGGAGGGGAGGGCAGCGGGGAATTGGGGATAACAACTCATTGTTTGCCCACTAAATGTTGTAACTCATTATGGACAATAAATTATTTAAAAAAAAAAAAAGAGCTCCTGGTGCCCCCCCAATACACACACATATGCAAATGAATAAATAAAAAAAAAAAAAAAGAACTAAAATGATAAAAAATCTATTAAAATATACTCATAATCCAAATAACCCAAGTTCAAATGTTAGATGGGACTCATATGATAAAATTATGATTATCATTGAATATACCAAAATTAGTTAATTTAAGTGACTATAATGGATAAGTTCACTTGTCTCTTATGTAGTATCTAGTTTCATATAAAACACATTTTTGAAAACTGCTTCACACATATGTCTAGGTGTGTATATTCAATTAAATTATATTAAAGACAAAAATAAATGGATTGGCATTATGATTGGCTTTTTGTTTTTAATGCCCAACTTTTGTGAATAGTATGCAAAGCCTTGAGTATCTCCAGCATGACTAATTAGAAGATGAAGACACATGTATCATTGACATTATTGGTCAACAGTTTTTAATGAGAGAACACCTTGTCATCCTGCTAAAAGGAGAGACTTGACAAATCACTTTTTTTCCTTTGCTCTTACCAAGGATTTATCACTGTTCAAAGCTGGACCATGGAGCAGTGAAATCCTTAAGCTGTTATTGTATTTGGCAACAGTCACATTTTCTTTCATGGACCTTCTCTAGAGATTCAGAGAACCATTTCCCTGTATTTTGGCCTCATATGGACATCCAGACCTGTATTATAGAGATATTCATTGTTTTTTTAATTCTAATTTTGATATGTGAGACCCTTATTGTCTGGGCCTAAAGAATTTGTCTCTTTTACTATTTCTAAGAATTATAGTCATTTAAAATATGCTGATGTTCAGTTAGAGAGCTCAGGAAACAGCTGGCCAAACATATGGGCCTGCAGCTATGGAAAATTAGGAATTGTTTATGTGCCAAGGTTATTGCACTAAATCACTTCTCAAGCCAGCCAACTGTTGAGAGCTCTCATAATCACACTGGCTGACCAGAGTTTCTCAGAGTAGGGGAGAAGAAGGTTTGTATTTTTGCCCATTGATGTACTTGCCTGTCAGTACAAATGATCTTGGAGGTAGAGGTACTAAGTGTTAAAGGTTATAAAATAAAGGGCTAACTTCATTTTGGGATACTTACAGACACTCAACATAAAGAGATAGAAAATAGCACATGAAAAATGAATAGAATGTATCCAGAGGAAAGAAAGGCTGACTTTGAAAATGTTAAATTCTTCAAAGTTTGAATCACTCAAGGGGTAGGAGGAAGACATGACTAGAGCTTGAACACGACAGTGATATGTATACTTTACAGGTGTGGGGGTCATGGGCCCCTGCCCCCCATGGATAGCCCAAGTCTCGCTGGCCAGCAGGAGAAGGACCTCGATCAGGGAAAGGTGAGGCGATGGTCAGACAGAACACACACAACCGGGAGAAATGTCAGGCAGATCTCACTTTGTTGGGTGGCGAAAGCCCTTTTTTTAACCAGAGGCTGCATTGTCCTGCCTATTCCTCTCAAGCAATAGGATTTAAACTTTTTGGCTGGAGCCAATCAGCAGAGTACAGCAGAGCAGAGTACTCATCCTTAGGATGCATTGTTTTAGAGCCAATCAGCAGGGTAGTTTGTTACATCATTGCCAATAAAACGAAACTCAGCAAGCAGGAACAAAGTTTATCGGCTTCTCCATGTTCTAAAAACTTAGCTTAAGGTTGATCAGTTAGGCTAGGGCCCAACATCAGGGAGCATTTTTGATTTCTGATAGGAATTTGGAAATAAAAAACAGTAGGAGTCCAGGAAATTCACTAAGAGGAAGTTAAACAATCAGGTTTGAGTTTGAAAAACATTTCCTCTGGCTCCTGTATTAAAGAATAGAGCACTCTGAGGAAGCAATAAAAGTGTTATTACAGAGAATAATGAGGTTTGGCTGAAGGTAGTGTTAGAGAAAATGGAGAAAATTGAAAGAGAATAAATTATTTAGGGAGTAGAATTGGCAAAATAATAAGCATTATTGGCTATGAGTGGTTCAGATGGTGCCTGGTTTCCTCATTGAAGCTGATGTGTGAAGGGCTGTCATTCACTGAGACAGGAGATGCTGGAGGAGGAAGACTATTGAATTTGGCCATATTTCTATGACTTGAGGACTTGGGTGACATCCAAATGAAGACATCAGCAGTCAATGACATGTGTTCTGGGGAAAAGGAAAGAAGTCTTGAGATATTCAAGATGATATCCAGTCAACATTTTGCATGTGTAGTTGTGGGGTGTGTGTGTGTATGTGTCTGTGTGTGATGTGTATGTATGTATGTGGACATGTGTGTGGGGTGCATATGCATGCATGTGCATGTACATGTACAAGTCCTAAATCAACTTAATGTGTCTTTCTCCGTCAGTTTCTCTCACTGAACCTGGAGTCCATCAATTCAGTTATGTCAGCCAGCAAGTCTCGGGGACCCTCCTGTCTGTCTCTGTCTCTGTCTCCTCTCTGCCTCTCTAACACTGGGATTACAAGTGCGTGTGGCCATGCCTGGCATTTAAAAGTGCGCTAGGAAGTCTAAACTCAGGTCCTCTTACTTGCATGACAAATGCTTTACTGATTGAGCCATCCCCTCACCCCAATACCTAATCAATTCTTAGCTTAGTCTCTGTTACACTGATGGTTTGTTTCACTACACATTTTATAGGAGTGCTAGAATACCTTTATAATTTACCCAGACCTCATATACTTAGCTGGTCAGTGCATATACTTTGGCTTTAGCATGTTCCACTTTTATTAACGGCACACAAAATATTCCCCCCTCACAGTGACCTTGTGACTCTGCTCACAAACACATTTAGTAATTTCACCTAATCACTTCTTTTTAGTTTGCTCAATATGCTCCTGATTAGTATTATTATATATTCAAAAAGCAACCAAAACAGTTAAAGACCTATGAGAACTAAAATTGCATAATTTGAATTCTCTAAAAAATAGTGCCATTTAATATTTCTGGATTTGAAAAATAAGGATGAAATAATAAGCTATGCCCACAAAACAAGCAAATGACAGATTTTAACACTCAAAATGTTTAACTTTTTAAATGTCTTTTTTTGAATGCAGTTAAGTCTCTTAGAAAATTCCTTTTGCTTTTTTTCTATTTCAAAAAAGGCAATCATTTTGTGTTTTAAAGAGAGGGGAAAATTACATTGTTGTAAAACTCAATGCTGTTATTATCTTTTTTTAAAATTCCAGCCAAACCATTTGAAAGCTATTAAAAATAAATTACCAGCATGCAATTACCATAGGTAGACATTGTGCTGTCACCAAAAAATAATGGATGAATGGCAGATGAAATGCGCAGTTGACGAGGAATGATTCCTGGCCCTGAACATGCTTCCTGATAAGGAATAAACTATCTGATCAACAACAGGGTGCACACAGACAAGAGAGGCTTGTCTGAGATGGACCACCCAAGGTGGGGTACTACTTGCTTTCTCAGGATTTTACTAAGTAAGCTGTTCAGTTTTGAGTCCTGATGTCTTCTGGTCAGGGCAATGGAGTAAATGATGCACTTCTCCAGTGAAGCAGTTATGGGATCATGGGCAGCAGGTGTTTCTGGAGGTTTCAGAAATGGACTGGCCCAGTCTCTCTGATGTTCATGGCACTTCTTTCTTCATTTTATTCATATGTATCAGATTATGTTTTTTTTTTCTTTATGGCATTTCAGCACCCAAGTAAGACTAACCCTGGAGGAATTTTCTCAACTCAGATTATGAAATAAAATATCTTAGAAAAAATATTTTAGTTTTTAGCAACATTTAAGAGGTCCTGTTAGAGTCAGCCACATGCCACTGGAATGAACCTCCAACCAGGCACAAATATTGGAAGGAAATGACTACAGATCCAGGGGAAGTTCCATAATGGTGAAAGAGGCTAGTCCCCTTTCACAGGATAAGCAGAGAGAGAGAAACCCATCACCAACACCACACACACACTAGCAAAGCAGGCAGGGTGAAGTGAGATTTTCTCCCTCTTTATATAGCCTTACAGGGGAGTCTTGCAACCCTTCCCAGACTTGTTGACTCCCTGAGTCTCTGGAATTTCCTTCCTCACTGCCTACCCTGGAAAGGAGGCCCATCCAAGATTACTGAGCAGGTCAAGTTGACAACATCACCTAACCATCACAGGTGCTTTTGCATGTTTTCATTATTATGAATTTAATTAACACTGTTGCAGTGATTTGAAGACAACATTTCCTCTTATAGCAGTTTACTCATGACAGAGAAGAGAAAGAGAGAGAGAGAGTCTTACTTGTGAATAATATGAGTACTTTCCTTCCTTTCTTTTTTCCTTTCTTTCTTGTTTAAGATAATATCACACTATGTTGTTCAGGCTTGCCTTGAAGTTCTGAGATCAAAGAATCCTACCTCTGCTTTCAAAATTAGCTGGGGTGTCAGGCAGGTGACACAGTACCTGGCATACAATTTTCTCTTCTAGGAAGTAATTCCAATCAATAAGTAGTAATGCCCACTGCTCAAATTCTCAAAATTTCAAGCAGAAACGTCTTCAAAGAAGCAAGAATTTGAAGTTCATCATCCAGTGTGGGCTTTCAGATGTAGCAGGATGCACTCTCAGAATTGTGAGTTGGCTTGCTTTCAACTTTGAATTCCATTTGCACATTAACAGTTGTGAGGGCAGAAGGCATTCCCCAAACATCCACATTGAAAATATTACTAAATATCTGCTGTAGGCAGACATCTGTTGCTATAAACCAGGAAAAACATGATACAGTTTTAAGAAACACTGAGACCAATATGGAAATGACAGGAGTGAGAGAGACACGATTTATAGAGTGCAATCATACCAGACTGGACAGAGGACAAAAAGTTCTAGAAATAGTTATCTAAGCAAGAAGTGTCCTGGGACAAAGATGTTTGAAAATATAAAAGACATAATAAAGCTTTAACAGTATGAAAAAATCGAATGGAGATAACTGCTTACTGCCCATCAACTATTTTTGTATGTGCGTGTATGTGTGGTATGCTTGCATGCATGTTCCTCTATGTGTGCATGCATATGTGTTTGCAGGTGTGTGTGGTCATGTTGAGGTTAGAGGTCAATATCAAGTATTTCCCTTAATTACTCTCCACCTTACTTATTGAGACAGGGTCTGTCATTGAACTCAAAGCTCACTTGACTCAGCTATCTAGTCCCAGGCATCCTCCTGTCTCCACTTCCCAGCACAGGTATGTGCCAACACATCTAGCATTTATGTGAGGTCTGGGGTTCCAAACTAAGGTCCTGTGCTTCTGCAGCAAGTGATTTTCTCACTGAGCCATCTCACTATCTCTGCCCTCAGTGATCAGCATTTAAAATCAACCAATTGAAAGAATTCAATGGTTTTACATTTTGTATTGTGAAAGTAAAATTGCTCATATATGGAAGGCACGAGATTTAAGAGGAAAAGACATTTTGTCATGTTATAGAGAAAGGTCTGGGAACATGCTGACTTCAAAATTCTATAAAGGATAGAGTATGTTATTCAAATAAAGTGGCAGGCTGTCTACTCTGAGGTACTTATGTATCAAAAGGAGAAGGCAAGTGCTAATGTAAAAACTTGTGAAATCAATAGAAGGCAATAAAGCATATGGTGTAGAAATGCAGATATATTTCAGCTATAATTCATAAACAATTAAAATAAGTAAGATGTTTTCCTGTGCATTGTAAAACTGTAGGCTGGGAATAGTGAGGGACTTTGCAAGATTATAAACCTTTTATTTACTATTTTAGGTATGAGAATATATATAAATTAAAAATAGGGACAGGGAGATGGTTTAGTTGTAAAAGTTGCAAGATCTGCCAGACTAGGTTTAATTCTTCATCCACTCACATGAAGCCAGATGCAAAAAGTGGCACAAACATCTGTCATTTTGTTACAGCAGCAAGCGACACTGGTGTGCCTCCCCTCTCTCACACACACATAAACCAAATAAATAAATAAAGTGTTTTTTAAAGATTAAAAAATATAACTGTGAGACACCAACAATATCCAACACAACCCAAAGCAGAAGTCCAGACTTAAGATCTCAACAATAAAGCAGACTTAAAACTCACCCACCATGAAACTGAGTGGAAGATGGGGCGGAAAGAATGTTAAGAGCCATGGTGTGGAGAATATCCAGAGACGTTGCTCCCCTCAGTTATAACACACAAAGTTGGGGGGACTTGCTACCTCTTGTATGATTCATAACCCCCTATTTCATGGACTGATCCAGTATGCCCAACGAGGAGGATACTCAGTGGTTTGGGGACAGGGAGGAGGGAAATGGGGGTACCATCATAAGATTTGCTTATACAATATATCTAATTATGGATAATGAAGATATCAATAATTTAAAAAACAGTGAAATCATTTATATCTTATAGAAATATAAATAAAATTTTAAATGCCTTTTCATAAGTAAAAGTAAAAAGGTGCTTTAGTGTTTTGAACATGGTTATAGATTTTTTAAATACATTTTTATCAAGTCATATTCACAATAGTTTAATCAAAAGTTTTCTTCTCTTTTCTCAAACCTGGATTTAGTGGAGCAATTATTATTCAGACCAGGCTAGTTTTAACCTTTAGATTCCAATGCCCTTTCTGCTTTAAGTTTGCAGTAGATACATGAAGCATGGGTGGCATTTCTCAGTCCATTTGCCCGAGACTATTAACTCACCTGGAATTGTGGTGTTGTGCAGGCCCTTTCCTCTGTATCCAGATCCCTTTGAAACTAATTTCACAAGCACCTTTGGCTGTATCTGTTTTCCTTTGGTTGTATAATCTGAACCATTGAAGGATACTGAAACAAGCTTGGACATCCCAGGCTTCCCGTATCCTCTCTTGGAAGATGCATTTGTTTTAGGGATCAAGCAATGCACATAGGGTTACCATGCCTGTCTCTACTATGGCGAGGTTAAATCTCAATAAAGGGACTCTCAGTTCTTAGTGTTTCATCTTCTTAGATACTAGAAGTTTCATAGTTTGTATAAAGGTTTGCATTTTTCTCTTATCAAAATTTATCTTAAACAAATATATGTTGAGAGGTCAAATTGGATTTGTCTCATGCACCACAAAGTGAGAAAAACCTTGTAAGTTTTAGTAAGTGTCCGTAATCTGCTTTCTTTTTTTAAAATAATTATTTTTATTATGATGATGATCTTCACAGTATGAGCACATGGCATATTGGTTATATTCCCATTGGGTTATTCTCTCTGTCTCCTCTCTCCTACCCCAGCTCCACTGACAGCCTTCCTCAGTGGGCTTGTTATTCACTCTGGGAATATGAATGTACCAGCCTTAGTCATTGGAAGAAACAATGTCTCTGGATACATCCCTCTTGCTCTGGGGCTCTTAAAATCTTTCTGCCCTCTTTGGTCATGTTCTGTGAGCCTTGGAGGGTTTGTTATAAGCCTCCTTTAGTGTTTGGCTCTCTGCATCCTCTGAATTTATGTTTTTATGAGTTTGAATTTCTTCAGGGTCTACCATCATCTCCCTGGAGGAGGAGGAGTAAATCTCAGTGCCAGAACTAGATTATCCACCCCAGAGAGCTGTTGGTCTGGGAAGCCCATGAGATCCCCCAAACAAAGTGAGCTACTTACAAAATATTTGGTTGCCCACTAGAGCTACATGTTAAGACCCTGTTGCTGAAGACACCACAGGTTGTAAGCACTGCAATAGTGAAAGACCATGCTGGAACTATAAAGGAAGCCAGCTCCCTGGTGCTCCCTGATGGCTCACCCTCATAGTGTTGGAAAGTTCTCTGTGTGCTGCTGGGAGATAAATGATCACCAGCAATGTGAATCCTGCAAGCCACAGAATCAACCAGCTGCGCAAGATGTACACACCTGTGCAATAGTGCAACAAGCTATGGAGGTCATCGACTGCTCTCCAACTGGATATGAGGCCTGTTCAGTGGGAGGGAATTCATACCTGGTACTGGTACTAGATAGCAAGGCCATAGACACTGGGGAGAAGTTGCTACTGTTCTTTGGCTTAGAAGGAAGTCTGAAAGCACTAGGTTTACCCACTTTGAGCCATGCTATTCTCACTCTTGTTTGGAGAATCTGCTGTTTTAAAAAACAGACGACAGCTAATACTGGGGAGAACCAAGATCCATAAATATGATAAGAAAAAACAGCTGACTGCCTATTACAAGATGAGTCATCTCTAACACATCTACCAGGGCCCAGGAGACGCTCCAGAGGAAGTGATGATTTAAATTCTAGTGTTGATTTTTTTTAAAATGTCATTTATTTATTTGCACACATGTGGTTGCACCAGAGTCTCTTGCTGTTGCAAGCTAATGCCAGTTCAGCTTTATATGGGCTGAGCCACCACTCCAGCATTCTTCTTCATTAATATGGATGAATGTTGTATTATAGCCCTTTTGTACAATATTTCATTTGGCCACCTTGGCCATTATTAGGCATATACACTCCTTTCTCTTCAGTCTTGCTAAATCACAATGGCTCAGGGCATCCATTTTATATTTCATGATGTCTCTGAAAATTTCCAGGAAATTTCGGTATATTCAAGTATTCATTCCTTTTCCCTACAGTCCCCACTTGGTTCTCAGCTTGAACCCTTGTATAATTCAAGTATGATCTGAGAACATTTCCCATTCATCCATCTGATTCATTCAACAAAAATGATACGTCTTCTAATTCTGTGCATTTAACCAAGTCTGAACACAGGAATAATTTGCAAGTTCTAGCATTCTGAGTGAGACAGCATCTCAGGTACATAAAATACAGGTTATTAATAAATTATTTAGGCAATTTAATATGATTCATATTCTTGAATATTGATTTATCACATACTTTGTGAGATTCTGAGAAATAATATAATATGCTCCAGTTAATTACAAACTGAGATGCTTCCAAAGGTCTAGCATAGCAGATAAAAATTGTTGATATTGAGATTGGAACTTTAACTGGAAAAACCAGGCACTTTTATATGCTTTGTACAATTTCCAGTTCAACTCAAAAAGGCAGCCTCACCAAGGAGGAGATACTTTTGTTGTTCATGTAGAAGACTACCAATATATTTTTTTTTGATGACAAAGCAACTTGATTTCAACTACTGAAATGCTAAATTTGCCTGTTCCATTTTCATTTCTGCTGCAATTTAGAAACTGTGAATAACCACCAGAGAAAAGTTGCGGTGGCCTCAAAAGGGTCCAGATGTGCTCTTCAGTCGAAATGTTATTTTTCCACATTCCAGAGGTAGAGCTCCTCTGTAGTAGAAAACATCTTAGTTATTTCTGAGTCTATTTCCTTGGGAGGGAAAATAAAATGTAAAGCAAAAGAGAATGCATTTATTTCATGTTGAAAAAATTCTGAATAATTATTTGAAGGCTTCAGGAACACACACACACACACACACACACACACACACACACACACACCACCTTAAAACTATATATCTATTCACACTGCATCTTAAATGAAGGTATACACCAGGTACACAAATTTCTTGACCTCCGTGTTCTCTTAATTTTTGATTTTCCTTCTCAACTTATCACTTAAGTAGCCATTTGCTATGGTGATCATTTTAGATCCAGCTTGAATCGCTCACTAACTGAAGGCCAACCAGCCATTCCATGCATATCAAAGGAAGGAATTAACTCTTTATATGTGTATGTGATGATTAAGTTTTGTTGTCAACTTGACCTTTGTAGTAATCTCGTGTGGGTCTCTGAGGATGTTTACAGGAAGGCAGCCTCACAGTAGGGGGCTGGATGTAAGGAAGCTCAAAAAAGCTAGAAGTAAACATCCTTTCCTATGTGGGCAGTGCAGGAAGGAAATTCCAGAGACTCAGAAAACCATTAAGTCTGGGATAAGGTTGCAAGACCCCACCCTAAGGCTATATAAAGGGAAAGGAGATTTCTCTCCCCAGCCCTCCTACCTGTTGTTTGCTGTTCTATGCATGTGGTGATGGTGATGGCTTCTTTCTCTCTCTACTTGGACTTGTGAAAGGGGTCAGCCTCTTTCACTGTTTTATAACTTCCCCTGGATCTGTAGTTTCAATAAACCCTTTCATAAATTGTGCCTGGTTTGGAGATTCATCCCAGTGGGGTTGTGACTGACTGTGACAGTGTACTTGCTGATATTTTCCAATACCTGGCTATGACCACTCTTTTCTTAATAAAAAACAAAACCTAATCAAATGAAACCTCACCAAAATGCTCCTTTCCATTATAATTTTTCTCTTTCAAAATGTCTTTAGGTGAATACAATTTTATAACTGGCCACATATCATAATAAATATGTTATTTTTTCATATGTAATATATGTAGTGGGGTGTATGTGTGTGTGTGTATGTGTGTGTGTGTGTGTGTGTGGTGTATGCACATATATGTGCAGATGTGTTTGGAGGTCAGAGAACATTGGATGCCCTCTGGTATCACTCATCTATATATTTCTTCTAGATCGTGTCTTCAAATGATGAGCTGAGGGTTTTCATTACTCCATGATTCTCTGATCACTGATCACCCCACCTAGGACTGGGGTTACAGATATGTGTGGCAACTCAAAGCTATTTAACGTGGGTCTTGGGAAATTGAAATCAGGCAGTCTCAGGCAGTCTTGAGTCCTCTGGCTTTACAGCAAGTGCTCTTACCACTGAGTCATCTGCCAAGCTCAAATATTACACTTTGATGTCATCTAAGATGAATTAATAGGGTGCTCCTTTACTAGAACTACTTTTACTATACCACCTGCTAACATAGATTTAATAATTTTTTTGGTGTTATTTTGAGTCACGGTCTCACTAAGTAACTGGCTTTTCGGAAACTTGCTATGTAGGTCAAGCTGCCTCCAAACTTGTAACGATTCTCATGCCTCTGCTTCCTGAGTGCTGAGAATATAGACACGAGCCACCATACCTGACCTGGAGTTACCCATTTTGCAAATACTAAGAATCTGTGCATTGTTGATGTGAACTGAAGTTCCTCTAAAGTAGCTGCACCTACTTCAAACATCCTACAAGGCTGATAGAACTATAGCGCGATGGAATGTGTGTGTGTGTGTGTGTGTGTGTGTGTGTGTGTGTGAGAGAGAGAGAGAGAGAGAGAGAGAGAGAGAGAGAGAGAGAGAGAGAGAGAGAGAGACCAGTTATCTTGAACTATCTTTTGGCCCCATTCATAGCTATCTTTTGTCTCCCTCTGTGTCTGAGCAAATATCCCATGACTGTCTAGTGACCATGGGAAACCTTCTTGGCATGTAATAAGAGGCCACCAGCTTGGAGGACTCAAGCTTCCATCCCTCAGCTCTCTACTGGTAACTAATGACTCCGAACTGCAGTCTTCTATAGGCAGGGTGGGGCTTTCTTGTGTAAGACACTGTGTACTTTCTGCAGAACCAGTAATGGGTGTAGAGACATATAAGATAGATTCTTTGATTCAAAGGAGGCCAATCCTGTGTCCTAATTTATGCTCCTGAGGTTGTGTGCATCAAGCTGTAACCAGACTCCTGAGGAAAAGCCATCCTTAATCTGTTCCTTCTCTTTGCTTGTCTGTTTCCATGACTTTCTTTCTCCTGACTACTCTGCGACCATAAATCATAAATGCTTCTATTCTTGTCCCATATTCTGCTTTAATACAAAATAGGCACTTGAGAGAACTAGTTGAAAGAATTATTGAACATGAAATCATCAGAAATTATTTATTTACAGAATACTAGGACTTAGACTGACTTATATAGATCACCCCGACATTTAAAGTTTTTTTTTGTTGTTGCTTGTTTTTTGAGGTAGGGTCTCCTTCTTGCCCAGGATAACCTGGTTTTCACTCTGTAGTCTCAGAGTAGCCTCAAAGTCACAGCAATCCTCCTACCTCTGCCTCCTGAGTGCTGAGATTAAAGGCATGTGTCACCACACCGGGCTTTATAAACATTTTTACTTTGTGGAAATATGTGACTTCTACAGATTGAGCCATGAGAAGAGGAAGCAGA
>PVHP010022074.1:0-29047 GCA_004024765.1 Zapus hudsonius
AAAGGCTTAGACTCTCTCCTGTTTCATCAACTTTTTTTATTGTCCATAATGAGTTACATTATTTAGTGGGCAAACAATGAGTTGTTATCCCCGATGCCTCCCCATCCCCATCCCCAATCTGCTGGATATCCTCCTCCATGGTTCTTCTGGATCAGTCTTTGTGACAGGGGACCATGGATAGCCTAGTATTCAGCCAGGTTCATCTGGCCCTAGTATGTTGTCACTGAGGGGTGCCATACCTCTGACAGGTTTTTCTGATGGATTCCTCAGAAATTTCCATACATTGGAATTTACTGGGTTGACCTTGACTTTAATTTGCCTTCTGCACAGGAATAGTTTTTGTTTTAATGCTTTGTGGGTCATGTTTTTCTGCTTTTTGCCTTATGTATGTTTCTAAAAATCATATTCTTAGAATAATATATGGTAACTATATATCATGCTTCCCATGAGTTTGTTGTGCTTGGTACTTTGTTTTATGTAGTCTCAACCCCTGTACTGTGCAGTCACTGAAGTATGACCTTTTACTTAATGGTCAGCTATTGACTGGTCAGGCAATTCCATAGATGACTTCAACCAATACACTTTTCACAATTGTGAGAAGACTGAATACTGAGAAATAACTTTAGCCATCATTAGATTCCAGCCATGTCTTATTCTTTATTTCTGGTTCATTGAGGACCTAGGTAAACCATAATTGAGACATCATGGCTTATCATTTTTCTGATATACACATGCATAGATTATTCTGTATCTTTAGAAGCTTGACCAAAGGAACATGTAGGTTGGTTATTCCCCAGGAATCTTGTTTGCCTGACCTGGCACTGTAGCCTTGAACATCTTTAATGTGAGATAATGGTTGTTTGTCTCTAACAAATTCTCTGGGGACATGACCTTATTAATTAAGCCAAATAATAGCAGTCATGCTAATAGGGATATTCCCAGGTGATACAGGACAGGTCATACAGTACAATGTTCAGAGGGAGAAATTCTTTGAGGAATTATACACATTATGTTACCTGTTCCAGTTCCTGCAAGTGTTTGACTAATTTCCAACTTTAAGAATAATAAGTTTAGTATGTTGCTGATGTTTTTGTCTTACAGATACATTTATGTCTTCCTTCTATAGTTCTAAATTTGTCACCCTGGGATTAAATTTGACACTGTTTCACGAAGAGGAAGAGAAAGTAAAAGTTCATAATTAATTATCCATTGAGTTGAGGGAACTTTCTTAGAACAGTGAACTTTAAAACAAGGAAAAAACCAGATATAGATGAATTGACATCCATTTTAATTGAAAAAAAAGGGTAAAATACAATTTTCCTTTACTTGGAATGACAAAATTGAAACTTTGTTTCATGATTATGTTAAAGGACCCTAACCTATGGACAAATCCAGTATGCATACCAAGGAAGGACCCCAGTGGGTAGAGATAGAGAGGAGGGAAATGGGGACACCACACAATTTGCTCGTTCAATGTATATATATTCACATTAAATATAATAATTTAAAAAAGATATGTTAATGATCCAAAGAGTCTTCAAGTATCTGAATATCCCAGAGACATCACAGTGATCACTTCCACCAATGTTCTCATGCTGATTAGACGGGATGAGCACAAGTTGGCTATACATTTTGTAGTATTACTATGATACATGCATTTGATGAAATTAAACTCTACAGAGACTCTATAACTTGTTATTTTTAATATTATTTATTTATGTTAGTTATAATATATCTTCTTGGTTGGGAGTTAATGTATCCAAAATATTAGACAATAGATGCCATCTTTGTGCTTCCTACCAAAAAAATGGAGCAAGCTATTGGGTATGCCTATAAATTCCATAGACATGATTAACTAACATAGATAGTCACATGTCAGGTGACATAGAATGCTGATGGTTTTGAGCAGGGGGGAACTTATCCATGATGTGAGGCAAGCAGTTTTTGAATTTGGGCCATACAAGCTATCAGAAGCCGGTGATGTTGGAGGCGTCAAAAATGGGAAAAGATCCCAATCTAGAACTTATTTTAAGTCCTAGTGGTGAATCACAATTATAGAAATTAAGAGAGTCCTGATCTTTCCAATGACAGGAGATGCAAACAGATATCATTATCAGTTTTGTATGGAAGAAATGCTCGGATGTGATGATGATGATGATGATGTGTGTGTATTAGTCAAAGTTCCAAATCAGTGATATGTGCTAACAAATATGGACTGAGATATTATTGGAGAGTGGAGACATAGATGTTTGGTGCAGAAATATGATGATGAATATATAGAGATGAAATAGTGTGAACACTTTTTTATTATAATTCTACCAGAAATTCATCACATGCAGAAAAGTAACTCACAATTGACATTAATGTTAACCTGTTTCTGTTCTATGCTGTCACAGTCCTGAAAAGATGGCCATGACTTGGAATCTATAATTTCTAAATTTATTTTGCTTTTCTACATGCCTACATACTGAAACATATACATACACACATATAGATAGATAACAAATTATCAAATGTATCAGGATGCTGATAGAATTTTAAAAAGCACTTGAATCTTGTGGTGGTCCTTCCTCTGATGATGCACATTCTGTCTTTAATTCATCTACTTACCCTAGATTTTCCATTTTCAATAAACTTATACAGCTAGTTCATTTCATCAGAATGCAACAATGCTAACTCCAAATCATTTTACAAACGTATGATATAGTTCTGATGCATAAATGCATATTCCAGCCTTTGATTCAGACTAACCAGCATGTGATGAGGGTCCCACTAAACTAAAGGGGAAATGGGCATTTTAATAAACTAAAAATGTTATTTAGGCATCAGTTCTATTTTATGGTGTTAAAGTTTGATTTTGGTAACTTC
The DNA here is from genome assembly GCA_004024765.1 of Zapus hudsonius. Taxonomy (NCBI): domain Eukaryota; kingdom Metazoa; phylum Chordata; class Mammalia; order Rodentia; family Dipodidae; genus Zapus; species Zapus hudsonius. The sequence goes on from PVHP010022074.1 coordinate 2,869, forward strand.
AATAATCTTTAATTATAGCTAGCATAGTTATATCCACTTCATCTTTCTTTAGGATTAAATTCATTTTTCCTTCTCTATTCTATTTTAGAACAATCCTTTACCTTAGTTCAAACTCTCTGTACATAAACCTGTATCATCCAGAAACATTTCCTTTTAATAAAACTTCTTTTACCAAAATATATTTATATCTATGACTTTATCATTGATTTTTCCAAAGAAATGATTTGTTTTGACATTTTCCTACACATATAATTATATTTTGGTCACCCCCCATTACCCACATGTCCTCCCTCTTAGTCCTCTCCTTTCAGTCTAAGCATTTTATTTGAAATTAATGCCCTTCCTACTTGTATACCCTGATTGTTACCCACAGAGTTAAATTAGGGCTGCTTGCATGACCACAGGTAGAGAGTTATTTATTGCCTTATGGGCAACTTGCCAGTGGCTATGTCCCTAAAGACCATGCCTCCCCACCCCAGAAACTGTAAGTTAAGGGACTTGAGAAATCTTTGTTCTTGCCTAAGAGTCAGTAGAAGCAAGAATCACATGTACATACCTATGCATATATACATACACAGACATCTTAAATTAGGTATGTCAAGAAGAGCAGTCATTTAACTTTCAACAGATGTATAAATAAAAGAGATTGGGTCATTCAGTTGCCTTAAATGACCCAGAGTGATGCATGAAAACCATTTGATGGGCCAGATCTCTGGGTCCACAGTGGCTATGTGGCATTGTAGATGACCTGTGCGTTTCCCTGGGCTGCTATGGGAATAAGCTACTGAGGTCACCAAACATTGACTAACTGGCATCCTACAGCATTCTCTTCCATGATTCTTTTGCCCAGCAAGCTGAGTGTCCTTGCTCACTGGGATGACACCTGACATCCTGTCTGTATAGTCATCTGATGAAGTCAACTCCTAATGGAGGGTGCCCTCATGAACATATAACAGCTAGTAAGCATACAGAATGATGAATAACTAATTACATGAAAACAATTTTGAAAATGGTAACTCAGAAATCATGTAACCTGATCAAAGGGAGGAGTGATAACTTTGTTTGAATCCTTCATATGATGTTCCCAAGCAAGTGTGTAAGGGAATGGGTGTTTCTGGACAGTCTAGACTTTTAGAAACAATTCCATGTAGGACAGTGGCTGTGCCCCCAGAGCCAGCTATTTTTCTCATGCAACTGTTTGCTCACATGCACAGGCCCCCTGTGTGGCCTGTGGCAAGGGGCTCCATCATCTCCTAAATTCTTCCTCAGGAGAGAGCACACTCTCAGTTACATATGCACAGAAATGTAGAGGGTAAGGGAGCATTGTGGAATCAAAGCATTGAAACAAGCCTGAGGTGCTGGAAGGGAGAAGAGATGAGGGAGGGAGGCAGGCAGGCAGGCAGGGCAGCAGAAAGAGAAACACCATTAGAACTGCATGTGTGGCTGAGGCATTTTGACTTGAACTAAGATGTACTAGGTGAGTCAGGGAAACAAGGATGTGAGACCCATCGTGGTTCCTCCTGGCATAGAAATAAAATCTGAGTAGATCAACCTTGGAGGGATACTCACACACTAACTTTGGCAACATATCAGCTGTGAAGGAGAGGGTTACTCACCATCGTGGAGAAACTGAAGAACACAGATGTCTGTAGATTTCTCAAATCAGGGAGTCTGCCTGGGAAGTAAAGCAGCAGACAGAAACGCTGTCATCCACCTGGCCTGCTCTCCTACTCTGTGAACAACTGCTGAGAACTGATGAAAAAAAAACTGAGAGGAGAGTGAGAAGCTCCTAGAATGAAGAAAAGCAGCCATGTTCGTTTCCAGAAGACTTAAAAGGAACCCATAGCTTGGAGAGCTCTCCACAAGCACCAGAGTGGGAGGGACAATGGAGGTAAAAGACCAGGCAAGGTCTTCATGTAAGAAAGCTAAGACTTCCTGCCACTTAAAGAAGGCAATCGAGGTGGAGTGGGGAAGATCTTCAGATCAGTAAGATTGGTAACCATTAGGGAGTCTGGTGAATGGAGCTGCTCTGAAAAAGGGAGAAAATAAAAATGAATGCCTTTTTGATCTTCAGGTGACCTTTTAGGCATGTATATAAGCCATGGTGAAAAACAAAGCTGAATTCCTGGCATCCCAGGAAGTCAGTGGGTCTGAGCTAAGCTGGGAAGAACCTCTCACCTAGTGCTGGGCTTTTTGATTTATGGACAGTGAGACAAGTCCTTAGTGTCCAGTCTGGGAGATTTGCCAAAGAAAAAGTTTGGTTATGGCAAGAACCCTGAAGTCATGAGCAAAAGCTCTGGTAATGGATTTGAAAGTCACAATGGCAAAGGTGGGGATTCCCAACCCCCATCACTGCTGATGATTCATCTTAGCTCACCTCCCAAGCATCTGCGAAGAATGCACAAGCCCCAGAAGTGCTGCCGGAGACTACATAGTAAATTACAGGTAGCCTGGGCTAGAGCAAGACCCTCCTTGAAAAAAATAAATAAATAAGAGGAAGAAAAGAAAAGAAAGTCCCAGAAGTGGATGTAGGGAACACAGTGGATGGGCCATGAAAGCCTACTACAGGGCAATTTGTCTCAACAATACCTCTTAGTCTGACTCAAGGCAATGAGTGTTAGGATGTGAGGAAGGAGAAGGAAGGGTGAAGCTCCATGGAAAAGCACTCAGTGCAATGTCTGACAGGGGAGAGCTTTTTCAGCACAGTGAGCAGAGCAGTGTGCTGGGGCTCTTAAGCAGTGAGGTCTCCACTCTGAAAGGTTTCCGGTGGAGGGCAGTTGTGGGGTGGGGAGCAAAGAGCTTAGTTAATAGGAAGTCTGTTGCTTGTCTGCAGCCAGATGGCCTGTGGTTCCTGGATGGCAGGGAGGGAGGGCCTTTGGCTTTGTGAGAGCTGTGAGGGGAGGAAGACTGCAGGGTCTGTGAGGCTCTGCAGAGAAGCTCCTGGATGGTCTCAGCTCTAACACATCGTAGCTATTCTATCATTAAGTTTTCTTTACAAATTGCTAAAAATACATTAAATATTTAGAAAATAAGTTGAATGTTGATTGTAATTAAAAATATTGTATTCCATTACTTGAGAAGAAATAACAGGTTGATTTTTAATTGCCCCAGCCATATACATATATTGCTTTATTTAGTCCCTCTTTATTATAGCATTGCTTTTAGAGTTCAGGTATTTATCTTGGAGACATTTCCATAGATTTACTCACATATTTCCTTTAATGAGATTTTTATTTTGCTGCAAAGCAACAAGTAGGTGTGTCTTCCACAGAGTAATGCTTTCAATCTTGCTTGTTTCACAAATTGTCTCTCAGCAATTTTGAAGATAATTTAATGTTTCCTTGTTTATATCATTGTCTATTAGGTTTTTTCTCTTATTTTTATGTTTTATGATTACAGGAAGAATGCAATGACCAGGCAAACTCTTCTTAGAGAGTTATTGTTTTAATGACCTCTGAGATTCAAGGTTAACTTGTTTGCTGTTTCTGCACTATTTCTTACACATTTCACTTTTCTCTCGGGTGGCAGCCCTAAGCATAGGCTTCTCCAGTCTGCAGTCTAGTCGTGCTCAAAGCTCAATCCACACTGCTCTCTCAAATTCAGGGTTCTGTTCTAAGGAACCTCAGACACAGGTATTCTTGAGTCTCAGAGTGGGCAAGGTTTAGGTGTAGCTGATCCTCCTCGAATGGTATTTGATTTTCATACTGGGTGTCAGATATTATTTCTATAAAAATTTTTGAAGTAATTTTAAATGACTATAAATGTTATATATTTTGTAACTAATGTGACATAGTTTATTAAATGGAGTATAATTCCATCCACCAGTATATGCATATTTTTCCTGACAAATGATTAAGATCATTGAATATGGGTTCTATAAAAAGATGTTTTTAAAAATATTTTATTTATTCATTTTGAGAGAGAGAGAGAGAGAGAGAGAGAGAGAGAGAGAGAGAGAGAGAGAGAGAGAGAATGCTCCAGGGCCACCACCTTGTGGGTCTGGCTTATGTGTTTCCTGGGAAATTGAACCGGGGGCCTTAGGCACTAGAGGCAAGTGCCTTAACCACTGAGCCATGTCTCCAGCCCAAAAGGTGTTTTTTATTTACTATCTAGTAATAGTATCCAACATAATTTCTAACCCTAAAAATTCTAGATTTTTTTAATATTTCATTCTTTCATTTATTATGTATAAGTTTGATGTAAAGTCTCTGTAAAGGTAGTTGACATGATATATTCCACAATGTCAAAACAATGCTTTTAACTTTGAAAGCTCTGAGGGTTTATGTTCACAGCATTTGGTTTGGCAGATAGAGATTACAACTCTGTCGAAATCATCCTTCATCGGCTTTTTCCTCTCACATCTTTTACGCACTGTGGTTTTGATGATTAGATAGGGTCTCTTCAGGGTGTTCTGTCCATAGAATATGATTTTGGAATTATTTACTTATTCTTTCACTCTTTGATGAGCTGTTAGAATCATATTGTCTTCTTTATAAACCTATGTCAATCATGATTTATTCATGTATATAATTAAACAATAAGAGTAAAATTTATTATCCACATCTACTAAAATCACTGCTAGGAACTTTCCAATATTCTATTATGGTTACTTCATCAATATGTATATATTGAATAGCTCAGGGGAAAAAGCTCAATCTTAATATGCATATTTTCTGCAGATCTCATTCTCCTTTTTAGAGCTGTTATGATAGCATTAACTGTGGAGTTAAAGTAATTGACTAACTTTCACTGTATTAGTTATGTGTCTAACATTAAGAGCAGCCTTCTAAAGAAGTTAGGATAAGCATAGCAGTTGACCTTTCCTGTTCCCAGGCCTAAAAGAAAAAAAGTAAAACAAGGCTTCATTCATAATCTACTTATCAGGTTTTGGTATTTAAAAGTTGTGTTAGGAATATGATACTAAAATCTAGAAGTTCTGTGTGGAGATAACATGTTGGAACCGTAATTTTCTCATGGCTGATTGCATCTTTTGATTTCTCAGTGTGTAAATACAAGGATTGAGCATGGGTGTGATAACAGTGTAAAATACAGCTAGGGTTTTATTGCTTGCAAAACTACCAAATGGCCAGATATAGATAAAGATACAAGGTCCAAAGAAGAGAGTGACCACAATAATGTGGGCAGACAATGTGGACAAAGCCTTGGAGATCCCTCCAGAGGATCTCTGTTTTACAGTCACCAAAATGACAGTGTAGGAGATGAGCAAGAGGATGAAACAGATGAAAGACAGCAGCCCACTATCAGCAATGACAAATAATTCCAGAGTGTCAGTCTCAACACAAGCAAGCTTGATCACTAGTGGAAAATCACAAAATATGCTATCGACCACATTGTGGCCACAGAAAGGCAAGTTCACTACTAATACCATCTGGCTCATGGTGTGTATGAAGCCCATTATCCACGAGAGCAGGACAAACCCCTTCAGCAACTTGTGGTTCATGATGATCCTGTAGTGAAGGGGTTTGCATATGGCCACATATCTGTCAAAGGCCATGGCTATCAAGAGTGTCATCTCCGCACCTCCAAAGAAGTGCATGAAGAACATCTGGGCCATGCATCCCCTTACAGAGATGGTCTTTTGCTCAGCAAGCAAGGTCATGATCATCTTGGGTGTGGTGACAGTGGAAAGACCCATGTCCAAGAAGGAGAGGTTTCCCAGAAGGAAGTACATGGGAGAATGAAGGGTGGAACTAAACGCCACTGTGACCATAATGAGAATGTTTCCCGCCACAGTCGCACCATAGAGCAAGGAAAATACCACAAAGAAGAAAACTCCAAGTTCCCATCCTCCAGAAAATCCTACTAAAATAAACTCAGTAACAGTAGATCCATTTTTGTAATCCATTTACTTCTGGATGTTCTTTAAATACAAGAAAACAAAAACAAGCCACAGTTAGTGCCAATATTTGCATATTTCTATTAGTTGATGATAATAACAGATGATTTTAGAATGTGCAATTTTAAACATATCCACATATTTGTGCATACACTTTGAGAATATTTTATCTATCAGATCATTTTATAATCACTATTTTATAGTTCTGAAATAAACCCATGAAAAGGAGGAAGTTATATTTCCTATCATTTTATTCTGTCAAGTGTACTCATAAATTGATCTTCATGTTGTCTACTAGCTTATCAATATACAAACATTAGATCATAATTGGATACTATTTATTTTGGAATTTTACTACCATAATCCTATTCCTGTGAGTCTTCGAGTTTGTTATCCAAATGTATAAGGTATAGAATTGCTAAGGGAATTACATTGCTCCGTATTTCTGAAGTAAGGTCATTTAATAGCTTTTAAAAATCCAGTGCAAACACAAATGAGAACCCAACTCCTATGTGTAATACCATCCTAGAATCCATGAAAAATAATTCAGCATTTTAATCTCTTGTGTAGCATAGTAAGAATTTTAAAAAAAATGAATTCAGTCACAAATCTTTTTGAACTTAATTCTCCCAACCTTTTGTTATGAGGTCACAATGAAGAGCTTTTGCCCTAAATGTATGTATATGTGTATGCAGGTTTATAAACAAATGGTAAGATTATTGAGTTCTAATATTTAGATTCTGAATGGATTACAGTATATAACACACTAACACATCTTTCCTGAGGACATCCTTCATAGTCTCTGGAGTCAGGAAAATGATCGATATCACTTAAGTTATTACTATGTGCTTGCTCTGTCCTAAGTGCTTCACAAATATTAAAGCCTTTGATGCTAATAGAAATACCATGGCAAGTAATATGATTGTGATCATATTGCACATAATAAAGCTAAGGTAGAAAAGTATTTAATTTGTTATTCAGAGGTTGTGCAGATAACAAGGATCAATGCTCGCACTTAAGCTAAGTCAGTCTGACACCAGAGTGTGTGCTTCTACTGGCACACCACATGCTCCTGATATGGAAGGGATATATTGAAACCAAATTATTAAACATTGTTTGAACTCATATGTCCCATGAATAGCTTAGGAAATATGTAATAAGTAAGAGGTCCTCAATATTTCAATTAACAGTTTTTGTTATATAATAAACTAATATCCTTTGACCACAGGGTTTATAAACTAGAAATATATGACTATCAAATAAAGCATATGAATATTTAATTTAACACTGGGTATATGCACAAGAGTCTAGTTCACTTCCAAGTGACACCTTCAAGTGTGACTTCAGCACGTACAAAACAAAGCAATCTTCATTCAGTAAGCAAAGGATGAGATGTGATAATGTGTGGGAATTTATAAAAAGGAAAGATTAAAGAGCAGTGGACAAGAAGTGTGCTTAAAGAAAGGTGACTGGAATAAGACATGATGATTAGTGTCTTTTATCGTCAGCTGATTTCCATTTCCAACGAGGAAAATGTGAAAGATCCTAGCACATCATCCAAAGTTCTGCTGTTTTCCTGCAGAATATTTTTTAAATATTTTATTTATTCATTTTCAAGCAGAGAGAGAGAGAGAGAGAGAGAGAGAGAGAGAGAGAGAGAGAGAGAGAGAGAGAGATCTGGCTTATGTGGGTACTGGAGAATTGAACCCGAGTCGTTAGGCACTGGAGTCAAGTGCCTTAACCGCTGAGCCATCTCTCCAGCCCCGCTGCCTTAAATATTTTTAAGACATGTGTGATGCTCATAGATCAGGAAGGGAAACATTAAAATGATGCAATTCCTACCGGTCAGCCTTCAAGAGTGCTCTGAGTGGCACTGAAGGATGGACGAGAGCTGAGTTGCATCCACAGGCCCAGAACATGAGATGTTTGCAGGGTTGTGTGCACAATTATTGTGTGATTGGCCAGGAATGTTGCTTTTGAGGTTTATGTCATAATAATTTTAATCTTCAGAAACCCTTTGGAGAAGTGACAAAAGTTGAAAATAGAAGAGACAGATAAACTATAACTTGGGAATGAATAACTATTACACAAAATTTTATGTTCTTACACATGGCAACATAACAATTTAGAAGAGAAATAAAGTCAATGAGCCATTAAATATGCTTCATTTCAGCTATTTGATATTTCAGAGGAAAAACTGGTGGTTATTTATGGTGATATTTCCACAGTAATGTTTTTATCTTATTTGTTTCTTTCCTTTTTAAGAAAGATTCTCACAAATATTTAATTGTGCCTTCAGCATGCTTGTTTTATAGTATAAGATATATATGTGTGTATTAAAACATTATGTATGTCTATAGAGTATAAAGGCATTATAAATGAAAAATTAAAAGTTTATACAAAAATACTATTAGAAAGGAAACTTTGATTCTTCTTGAATAGTCAACTAAAATTTTATTATCATTATCATTATCATGTGCTCTGAAAGAAATGGAAGATAGAAAAATAATATAAAAGCTAGGAAGGAACTTTATCATTTATTCTCCACATACTTCATTAATGAGAAATCAATACATAATTTAAATTACCTGAGGCCTTAGAGCTAAGCCCATCCCCAAAAGGCATGAGCAGAATTAACTTAGACTATCTAGGCACAAACTTCCAGCCAGGCATAGACTTAACACCCAGCAAAAAGATATGTACTGTATCTGAGTCACTCATACAATCCAATATCTCAATTCTAGAAAGTTTTCACATAAATTCCTGTTAAGAAAGGCATTAGCCAATATTTATTTTATTAAATATTTGGATGTGAAATTTCTACTCTTGTCTATGCATGTATAATATATATATATATATATATATATATATATATATATATATATATATATATATATATATATATATATATATATATATATATATATATATATATATATATATATATATATATATATATATATATATATATATATATTACCATATATAAAATAAATGTTTCAGGTAAATATTTATTCTATCTTTATAACCTAGTGAAGAAAATAAAGTCTTAGGGGATTTTATTTTGAAAAAATTAGACACCTTAATTTAAAACAGAGATTAACCTTCAAAACATCATGTTTAAGAAAAGAAACCTGACACAAAAGACCACCTGTGTAATTCCATTCATATGAAAGGTCAAAGAAAGGCAAGTATATGAAGACAAGAGGCATATTAACCACCATCTTGTTCTGGGCAGTGTCTAGAAATCAGGCTTTGTTTTGTGTCTACAAATGAGGTTTTGATGACAATTGCTTGTAATCAGAGTGGTGGAAATTGCATGTGAATATAACAGTGATCATTGAAATGTGCCCTTAAAAGAAAGTTTTACAGTATAAGAATTATACTCAGCAGAACTTAAACTGTTGTATAAATCTTCATTTTAAAAAATTATGTTTAATACATTAATATTTTAAGCACATCCTTCAAATACTATTCAACTGCTTGAAATCAAATATATTTCCCTCTGTGATCCAATATACTATTAAAATTTCTTAAAGACGTCCATCTGAGTTTGATTTTGGTTGCCTCATTGACTTCAGACCCTGCTTGCTATTCTGTCTTTCCTATTATGGAGAACATTTAAAATAAAATTCCTGAATTGTATTTATTTCTTCATTATTTTTAATACAAACATCTTATAACATTTCTCTCTTAACTCTTCAAAGATCTTATTTCTCTCATCATCTACGAGGTTTTTGGAGAGATTATCTAAAGGCATTGTTTTGATCACCCATTTTCTCTGCCTAGCTCCTTCCCCTCCCGTGAAGATACATTTATTTACATTTTCTGTCAAATTCTGAAACCATAATTCAAAGAAAAGTAGTTTTAATCTGAAATTTTTGTACGCTGCTAGATTTTTCTATTTTTTTTCAATCATGGTTGAGTGGTCTGAATGGTTATGAGTAATCTTTCTTAATTTAACCATTATGCTTAATCATTGACAATCTAGTGCCCTGTTATTGTAATATTGAGGGAATATTTCCTCTCAATTTTCAAAGGAATTCTTGATTCTAGTTCATTGTGAAAAAGAGAAATTAATTCATGTGTCATCCTCAGTATATTGAACTTTGTAATGGATTAGCTCTGTACAATATTTCAACTTACCTTTCTAAAGGTACACTTTGAAAAAAATTCAAGGGATTACTGAAGGTGAGAATCCACCCTTTCTTTAATATAATGCTTTGTGTATGATTCTGCATACTATTTTTCATTCTCTTAAAAAGATGTGAACCACTCAGGGGGTGGCCAATTTGTTGGTACTCTGGGAATTCAAACTTCAGTGGGACTTGTTAAAGCCCCAGGACTGCTGCCAGCACAGCCTGACCAAGAGGGATGCTTACATTGAATTTATGACCCTGTAAGGAGCTGTGGTTCTGGGTGATGTCTCAACATGGGTCAGTCCCCTTGTATCTCCGCAAATTCAACATTGTATGCATGCTAAAGATCTGGCATCACTTTAATTAACAATCTTTAAAAAGAAATACATTATATTTTTATTTCTTTGTAATGTAGCTTTTTCACAATTAAAAAAAATCCTGATCAGGAGACATGGTGCTTATATGTTACTCTTTTTTTATATTTTTAAATATATTTTTATTGTCCATAATCAGTTACATTATTTAGTGGGCAAACAATGAGTTGTTATCCCCAATTCCCCAATATCCCCCCATCCCCAATCCACTGGATATCCTCCTCCATGGGTCATCTGGATCAGTCCTTGTGACAGGGGACCATGGATAGCCTAGTGTTCAGCCCCATTTTCCTGGCCCTAGTATGTTGTTACTGAGGGGTGCCATGCCTCTGGTTGGTCTCCCCCACCATGGCTCTCACAATCTTTCTGCCAACTCTTCCGCTCAGTTCCCTGAGTCGTGGTGGGTGAGTATTAAGGCTGCTTTAATGTTGTGAGCTTAGGGGGCTTTGTGTTGAAAATTGTTGGTTTCTGTCACCCTGGCTTATCCTGTGTTGATTGAATGGCTGTAGCTCTGGGTCCCTTATTCATCCCGTCATTCTCTGCGGGGTTCCATATGGATCCTCCACGGTATGACTGTGGTGGCTCCTCTCTTGCCAGAATCTCTGCTATCTGCCTACAGTAGGTTGGTAGGGTTAGATGGGCCACAACCCTCTCGTTGCATCCTGAAAAATACAAACACAATCTCCATCGGAGAGTGTGGTTAGTATAGGTTAATAAATATACACAATTCTGGATTACTTAGATTATATTTTTAGTAGCCTCCCCATCAATGGTCCCATAGTGCATCTTTTCTTGGGAGCCCAAGAGTACGGGATCAGTGCATATCGCACTGATTCCCCAGTTCTAGTCACGGGCTTCCCCTCACTAAGTGGAATATTTGGCCAAATTTAAAAGCTGTTGATTGTCTCCTCCAGGCCCAGGCTCCTCCATTGCTCTAGTGCTTCTTTCTTGGTTTGCTGTTCTCTCCCAGTAGGAGGTGTGGTCAGCCTACTCATGCCACGGTCTATATGTTACTCTTAACTATAACACGATTATCTAGCTTCACAGTCCCCTATATCCAAGCTATCCTGACCCTCTCTCAAGATCAGATTTACAGAAAAACCTGTCGCATATTTTTAGCAAGATTCTCAGGGCTCCAAAATGTCAAGAAATTCTAGATAACATCTTTATCCTACCTTATCCTACAGACCAGTTCCAAGTTTTCCTTTCCAAGGGTCTTTACTATGTGCACATCACTTTCCCAAATATCATTCTTCAAAACCTTCCGTTATATTTCTCATAAAACATATAAAACATTACCAGCTCTCAGATTAGAGAATTCATCCTGGGTCTACTTTTCCAAGGTAACTGTAGTGGTTTCATTCACATGTTCCACATAAAGTGAATGTGTTCTGAGTGCTTGATTCTCCATCTCATGGCAGTTTGGAATTAGAACCTTTTTGGAGCTGTGTTGCTAAGGGCAGGTTTATGGAGGTAATAGTTGGCTTCCCCTTGCCAGTGTCGTGCACACTTTCCTGCCACTGTTTGCAGTGCTGTAGTGGAGGTGATATCTACCTTCTGCTCATGCCATCATTTTCGCTGCCATCATGGAGTTTTCCCTGGAGTCTGTAAGCCAAAATAAACCCATTCCTCCAGAAGCTGCTTTTGGTTGGATTCTTTTCTGCACAGCTGCAAGAAAGCTGACTGCAACAATGATCGTGTGGATTACACTACAAAAGTGATAATACAGTTTATAGAACTTCTCTTCAACACTTTCAAAGCTTGCCTTACAAAAACAATAAGGCCTTAATCCCAAGACTCTACTGGCATACTACCTAACTTTCTCTTGTCTTCAGCATACATAATGCAATACAAATCCTCAAATCTCTTATTTATCTTCTTGTTCTCTATTCCTCCATCGTCTCTTACTGCATCCCCAGTTCAACTGTAAATGAGACATTAGTGCTAATAAAGATAACAAAATCTATACCAATTGGTGGAACTGTACCAATGGGGCCCTGACAATTACTTAGGGATGCCAGCATCCCCCACTTTCTGGTCATAACTGTCCCTCAAGGTCCAGCCACAATTCGCTCATGTCAATCACTGGGGCCTTACTAACACTCATAATGAATGGATAAAAAACAGTTTTTGAAGGACCTCACAACCACCTGCTTCTTCACCTCAGGTCAGGGGTTGTCTTTGAGGGAATCATCTTAGAGAGACGAGCTTCCTTTTGTGTATAATCCAACTGATCCCATTGCAAAAAAGTAGGTGAACACCCAGTTATTCAAAGCCAAATGATTTATACCTGAACTCTTTAATCCATGTTACAGCATAAAATTTAGCAGTATTAGACTCCCTAAACTTGGAAATTTAGAAGTCCTGTCATTTCCTCAAAGATCTTTTTCACCTGAGTTTGCTCACTGTCCACTAACTCATGCCATAGAGGCCATAAGTTTTGGTACAACCTGATGATCAGCACATAGATGATTGCCAAAAGCACACAGACATCATGTTCAATGGGGAGCTAGAGTGGATCCCACTTGAAACTTGCTCACTTGACTCAAACTTTTTAAAACTCCCCTCCTGCATAGGGTACCTTAAACTCTTATGGTGGTGACCGTGGTCTCCACCTTTTTGTATTGTTGGAAAGCTTCCACAGTTTATTCTTTGTTAGTTGTCATTGGGGGGGGGCAATATCTCTGGATACCCTCCCTCCCCTACGGCAGCTCTTGGAATCTTTCTGCTTCCTCTTCCCTGAGTCATAGTCGGTGAGTTTTAAATCTGCTTTATTGTTGAGATCTTGGGTCTCTGAATTTCTGCTTTGGACTCTGTTGGGTATGCTAAGTGTCTGTCTCCATTGTCCTTTCCCAGATTATCTGACTTGCTGTGGAAGTAGTTCTCTTGCTCATCCTGCCACTTCATCAAAAGTTTTGCTTGGGCCCTAGATGATAGGTTAGGGGTAGTTCATCTCCTGCCTGGGTGTCAGCCATCATCCTACATCTTGTTGGTGGAATTGGGGTGTCCAAAGTTCTTGCTGCTTTCTGAAAAATACAAGCAGAATCTCCAGTGGAGAGTGAGATCAGTATAGGTTAAATGAGACAAACAGTGTTAATTTGGCAAGATTCTAATAGGTACCATTAGACTACATCCCCTGACCAATTTTGGCTTTTTCTTAATCCTGAAAAACAAGTTATTACTTTGGCTGCTTTAGAAACCTGAATGTAGAGAATATACAAAGATCATACCTACTATGTTTGTTGTCTAGGTACCTAGATAACTATTGCTCAGTGCTTTAAAAAGAAAATAAACTACATTTTTCTGGGAAATCACCGACTAATGTGTACTCTCCGGCCACAGGCACAGTACATTCACACTTTACATGCCAGAATGTATATTCACTCTTCCATTAACTTATAGTCTATGGATAGAAATAATGTACCAAATTCATAAATGTGTTATGGCATGAGCCCACTATGTTACAAGATGTTTCGGAAGTTATGGGGATGCAGAACAGTGGCTTCTAAATCACGGGCGAGTTGGGGAAGCTTTCCAGGAGCAGAAGGCATTTATGGTATTTATGAAGTCGAAGGAGAGGCATACTCAGGTAAAGGAATAGTGCACCATAATGTATGGCCTTGGAGCATCTCACATGATGCACTAGAGGAGCCACTGAGCTGGTGCATTGGGTAAAATGACAACGTGAAGAAGAGAGATAGGACAAGTGCAGTCTCAGCATATCCAGGAACTCCTTGAACAGCACTTGATAGTCAAAATAGTGTCCATTAATATAAAAAAGACAGAAAGAAAACACACGTTGACCCTTCCTATACAAATTTATACATTGTACTGCATCTGTTCCAAATTTGTGCCCTTTCATCTTTATTCATGCTATTTCTCTTTACAGGTTTGCAACTGAACTGAAATCAGAATGTGTTCTCACAAATGATTATTGAAATGGATATTCATGGATCTTCAACTTTAACATTATTCCATAATGCATCTTAAGCGTTGTATTAGATAGAACTATCTTGAAGGGCCATTCCAAGGAATGAAGGTTAAACATTGAATACCAGTAAGTAATTTTCTTCATAAAAGTTACTTCAAATCAGCCTTAGTTGTTTCATGCTTGGCAAGCATTAAATATTTTGTGCTTTTGTGTTATAACATACAAGAGATATCTCTCTGTGTGCATGTTTTATGTAATTGTTTCACAGGTTAAAAAATCTATATTTTTATTTTGAAAAATATTGTTTGGCTGATGTACCTAAAATTTTGCTGATGACTCTGTCACACACACATATAATATGGACTATTTGTAAATTATGTCTAAGGACACTGAATCATACTTTAGGAAAAAACTCCTACTACTCAAGGTTTTCCTCCAAGATTTTAATTAGTGTTCTCAATACCATAGTTTTCAAAATAATATCTAGGGTTGAGTGTATTACTTACTGGAAAGCATATGCCTAATATGTATAAGGTCCTAGTTCAATCATTGGCTCTAAAAAATGAATGCACAAATTAAATAGTTTCTACTATTCCTTTTCCCCATCAAATTTGTGAATGCTCATTAATAAAAGAAATTATTTTAATCCACTCCCAATGCTGCCTACCATCACCACATAAAGTAGAAAATCAGGGGCTGGGGAGATAGATTAGTGGAAAGAGCTTTTATGATCACAAGGACTTGAGTTCAGATCCCCAGCATTCACATAAATGTTGGCAAGTACCTGGAATTCCAGTGCAGAGGAGACAGAGACAAGAGAACTCTCAGGGTTTGATGGCTTGCTTGTCTAGTTAAACTGGTGGGCAGTGAGTGCAGTGAGAGACCCTGTTTTGAGGAAACAAGGTGGACAGTGAAAGAAGACTATTGATATAGGCCTCTGGCCTTTACACATATGTGCACCCACATAGTATATGAATATGCATATATTTGGATATGTTGACAATACAATAGAATTTTCACATAGATCCAATTCCAGAACACCTTACCTCTATTGAGAAGAACCTCTCTGCCCATGAGCAGGAAGATTATTTTCCCATTCAAACCCTGATTTCAAGATACCAACACAAGTTTCTACACCAAAATGATTACTGAATGAGAGAGAGAGAGAGAGAGAGAGAGAGAGAGAGAGAGAGAGAGAGAGAGAAAGAAAGAGAAAGAGAAAATGGGCATGCCAGAGTCTCCAGTCACTGCAAATGAACTCCAGACACATGCACCCTCTTGTGCATCTGGATTTATGTTGGCACTGGGGAAATGAACTCAGGTCCTTCTGCTTTGCAGGCAAATGCCTTAACTGTTAAGCCATTACTCCAGCCTTGTTTTTCTGTTTTTAAAAACTTGGGGTAGTGGCACATTCTTGTAATCCCAGAACAGGTGACACAGAGACCAAAAGATCCCCGGGAATGCTGGCCAGACATATAAGCTAACTGGCAACCTGTGGGCTAGTGAGAGTCCCTGACTCAAAAAAAGTTGCCAAGAAATAATACTTGATGTTATCCTTGGACTCCATATGCATGTGCATGTTCAGTCACTCACAGGCACACACAACTGCCTTGTTAGTAATACTATTAATATTGTTAGGACTACAATAGTTATATTGGCATATTAGACAAACTAGAAAAAAATGAGTTCAGTGCTGGCAGACCCTGACTAAGAATTGTATGCTTTGTTTCCTAGGTGGGACACAGCCTAGTACCCACAGCTGGCCTGTTGACTAGTGGCTCCTTGAACAGCAAAAGCATGAAACACTTCATGTAGCAACTTGCTGTTACAAAATTGGAAATATTATTCATCAGATTATAATTGGATTTTTTCCATTACTATGAAACTCCCTGAAATACAA
Organism: Zapus hudsonius; assembly: GCA_004024765.1. Taxonomy (NCBI): domain Eukaryota; kingdom Metazoa; phylum Chordata; class Mammalia; order Rodentia; family Dipodidae; genus Zapus; species Zapus hudsonius. The sequence goes on from PVHP010022074.1 coordinate 19,070, forward strand.
ATATTTTTAAATTTTACAGGGCTATACTAAAAAAAAACAGCATGATTCTGGCATAAGAACAGCCATTTAGGTCAATTAAACAGAATAAAAATCCATACATAAACCCATGTAGTCACAGCCATCTGACTGTTGATAACAATGCTTAGAATACTCACTAAAGAAAAGACAGCCTCTTTAGTAAACGGTGGTGGAAAAGCTGGATAGGTAAAAGTAGAAGGTAGAAACTAGATCTTTATGCCCATATATTAATTCTGCTATCACTTTTGATTGGAAAGGCTTCTCTTTACAGATGGCAGTGACTACTGGACAGAATTATAACTCATCAAAGTACTGAAAAATGTGAGTATTCTGCAATGAATGAGACATCTCTCACAGCCTTCAAGGCTCAGAAAACATTGCAGAAGAGGTGGCAAATAGAATTAAAGAATCAAAAACTGGTATAGTGCTTTGGAATGCTGTCTTCTAGATGCAAAGTGATGGTTAAACTCATGAACCCACAACACCTGTTGCTACCTGTGCAAGGCCTGCTGATGGTGGCTCTGTCAATGTCAGGGGTGACTGAGGAGGGCAAAAAATGACATCAAAATAGAGAAGACCGAGATAGTAAGAAGAAGGGGTTTAGTAAAATGAGGAAAAGGTAAGCAGGAACAAAGGAGTGTGGAAGGATCAGGATTATATATATATATATACCATATATATATATACCATATATATACTATATATATATATGGAGGTTGTCAATATTTTAAAGGAAAACTATACCCATTCAATAACCATATTTCAGAAACAACCACACTGATGTGCACAGGCTGAGTCTGTAACATGATAGTAATTAGTATTTAGATAGGGAAACTAAATGTTGTAAGTCAGTTTTAAGTGAAGTGCATGATTTAATGCCAACTTAGAAATTGAGACATTTGCTACATCAGATGCTTTTCCATTGATGAATCTTAAGTAAATTTAGTGTGCTAATACATCCAAACTCAGAAATGAATGGCATGTGGATATTCCCATGTGGACACTGTAAATATTACATTCCAGAATCAGAATGTTCTGAATGTCCAGAATGTTCTGGATATTTGTCAGCAGCAAATAGCCATGAGCAGAAGCAGCCGCACTAACCGCAAGGACTTTGATGAGTAGGAAGGCTTCTGCTGTCATTTTTAAATTATGTGTAAAATGAGTCAGACCCCAGGACACTTCATTTTTGTGTCCAAGGATGAACAACTGTTTTGGCACATGTGTGCCTACGTTTGTATTGGTTGTGTGTCTACTTCATGGTATCATTCTTCATGAAACTTCTTACTTAAAACAATATGTAAGATAAAAATCTTCCCAATATTTTAGAATGCAACTTGTTAATTTGGTAATTTGAAAGAAACTGTCTTCACTTATCTTAGCCAAAAGACTGAGAAGTGATAAGAAACTATCTTTTGTACTGTTGATTGAAGGATGATATGTGCTACATGGTTTGAAATATTAAAATAATTACAACGACAGTGATCTCTAAAACTCTCTTGCTTTGTCACCTGGGAAAATGATTTGTCTTCATTAGCACAAATTTTCACCTGAAAATGGTTGATTCCCCAGACTCTATTATGGTAGTTGATCATGGGTGTGCCTGCTTGTAATTTGCTTAATTTGATGGAAGTAAAACACACACACACACACACACACACACAAATTTATTTATGCTCACACCCAAAAAGAGCTCAAGCCTGAGGTTCTGTTTCCAACAATGATGAGTTATTTTTAGAGACATAAGCAGGAGAAAAGATGATTATGTCATCTGTAGAATAAAAATGGATGTGTTTCCAAAATTCCATGAAAATATAGGAGACATCATAAGAAATTGTGCAGTCTGCAGATTGAACCTCTAGCAACTTAGCTCCCGGTGAGTAACATGTGTGAACATGTGTTATAAGAGAGAAGTCAAATGGAGACTAATTTAGTCCATTATCTAGTCCTTTAACTTTATGTGAAAATTTTTTTCATATAATAGTTTATGAAATGCTATTAATTTACATATAATATCAATTTCACATTTTTGGGCTAAGATTAACACTCATTTTATAATTTTAAAAGTCTTTAAAATCATAATCACTAAAATTAGAACTCCATTTTATTTAATTTAACACCTACTCTCTTGTTTTATGTTTGTGGGGGACTGGGTCTCACAATCTCATGCTGACCAGGAACTCCCGGCAGTCATCCTCCCTCAGCATTCCTTCTGCTCCAGTACCGGGATTAAAGGCATGTGCCCGCATGGCAGACTTAACATCTATTTTTTAAAAGCCTATATGAGGCTATAAGTTTCACTCACTTTTCCGTTATAAAATGCTAAATTCAATTCAATTCTATTTTAGATTTCTATGCAATCATTTTTTTGAGCAGAGAAAGGGAAATAATATGAATGAAAAGATTTATAGACTATAATATATATATATGTTAATATGTCAGGGTTCCTAACCAGGCTTGTGAAGAGAGGTGTTGGCTTGTCATTATGCCCATTGTGCCCACAGAGGCTTTTAGTTTTAGATGTAAAATCCTGATTTAGGAGGGACAGTATCTTATTACAAAACAATGAAAACCTATTTTAATTAGATACTTTAATGCAATATGTGTATGAAAGCTGAAGAGTAAAAAAAGTAATTTGGGGATTTCATTATTCTTTACAAGTCTAGTCAAAGAGACTTCTTAGCACTGTAGGTAGCTTATAAAATGATACGTTGAAGTGACAGTTATTTGAATCGAAACCAGATATAACAACCGCAAATTCATGCAGACTTTCATTTTATTATTATTTTGTTAACATTATTCTAACATTTCTAGTCTGAGGTGTACTTCATTTCCGTATATATGCCTTACAAAACTATTTTGTGTTATATTGTTCCATTTTTATAAATATTAAGCTTAAAAACCTTGCAGGAAAGACAATTCTATATCTTTTGTAATATTTATTTTGAATAATTCTTATTATTGTTCTTTATGAAAAGTTTTATGCTATATAGTCTATTGGAGAGGAGAATGAAGTTCCATCTTATGTCTCATGAAAAATCAATAATCTTATGTCTTGGCAAAAATCCCATCCACTTTAATCTAGAGCTGTATAACTACATGTTTTGAATATATAAATACATATATATATATATGACTCCATTGAGTCCTTTGTCTTGTGACCATAAAAAATTCGGTACACAATGAGGTGAAAGACAAAACAGATTTATTGAGAAAATGTGGGAAAACCCCAAATTATCAGAATAAGCATGCTTAGAATTTGGGCCACCATCCAAAGAAGAGAAAGAGGGTCTATGAGTAGCTGCACTGAATGAGGGGCTTCTCCAAGTTTAAGTACATTGTCTCAGTGAGGAGAAAATTATTGCTTGCAGCTCTTTAGCATGTCTGTAGGTGAAGGGTGGTCTCTTGACCAGATTCATGACTAACATGGTCCTCCAGAATCACATGACTTTGTTCCTCAGGTCAGGAGGAAGTGGATCTTCCCTATGGAGGAGTGATTCAAATATTTTCCTTTCCTTTGTCACCAGGACAACAGGAAATAGGGCCAATCTTCAATGTCTGCCTTCCTTCAACAGACGCATCACCCAGAATTTTAGGCTTTTCAAAATGAACTGAAAAACTCCACTGTTTTGGAAATTGTATTATAAATAATCTATCTATCTGTATTTGAATTAGAACAATGCCTTTTAAATCCCAAACACAATTATAATTATGATAAGTTTTGGAGCTGGAGAATTGCATAACACCTAGGATAACTGACTTATTTCTCCTACTTTCCACAATGAAGTGAGATCAGTAACTATATTCATGTTATATAGAGTTGATTCCAGTGAGTGAATTTGTAAGTGAATAAATAAGAAAAACCACAGCCACAGCTGGACTAGACAGAATATCTAAGATGAAATAAGGTTGCAAAAAAAAAAAAAAAAAAGAACAGGCATGTGGCACTTGCCTGCAATCCCTCAGCATTTTGGAAGCAGAGGGAAGAAGATGGTGAGTTTGAGGCCAGGCTTCCTAGGACGTTCCAAACCACCTTGGGACACAGGAAGAGACACTGTCTGAAGAAGAGGAGGAGGAGGACTATGAAAAATGTTTTCTACTTCAAATTTTGTGGAAAGGAAAATATACCTAACAAAGTGATTTTTAAAAAAATCTAAGTCAAATAGGAGAAACATCAATTCTCCTGGTTTTTAGGGAATGTAGGTTGAAGTGTACTATAACTAATAATGAAGTATGAATGTCCTGAATGATATCTTCCTTAATTTAATAAACACCATCAGGACAAAGCACACCACCAATGTTTTTCTTATTTTATTAAAATAAGGGTTTTTCAACTGTTTATATCATACAAGTAAAAAATTGCAATAATAATAAAAAGGAAACAAAGTCTAAGTAGCATAACTCTCTCTCTCTCACACATACATTTCATTATAAACCTATGGTACATAAAGTTCCTCCAAATTAAAATATTCCCTCCTGAAAGGAGGAAGGAAGAAGAAGGCTCAGGAAACTCAAGAGATCAAGAAGTCTGAGAGAGCTGATCTTTAAAGGCCCCAGAACCACTCCCCAATTTATAGGAGCATTAAACAGTTGCTTAGACCAGAGTTGTGTAACAATTTCTTTTTTTTTTCTTTCTTTCTTTTGTGCAATTTCCATTAAATTGAAACATTCCTTCCTGGGGGAAAAGAAGGAGGTTCAGGAGAATCAGGAGATCAACAAGTCTGGGAAAGCAGAAACTGAAAAGACTTCAAAAAATTAAAATGGTTTCATTGAACAAAAAAGGCTCCCTGAGGTTATTATAAAGTGTAGACCAGTGCTTGGGGAGAGACTATGCTGCGGTGGGCTTTTTCACAATGCAGGTGCCTTTGAGTCTAAGCAGCCCCTCACTGTGCTCTCGAAGTAACCCCAATAAACTCATTTGTTCACCAAAACTGGTTGTGTAGCAAATGAACTTTGGACCGTTGTCTGTGCCCTATCCAGGGTGAATAGATGTGTCTTCATGCCTCCCCAGGGAAAATGTTTCTTGTGATAAAACCATATATTCAATGTTCAAGATACTTTGTAAATGGAACCTGTCAGATTATATTGTCTGTTCACTTACTAATTATGTTAGACTATCCACAATTTTAGGATGTACTGACAGATTGGATAGATTAATGCCAGATTTAAATTTACTTGAATATTAATTTTTGAAAAAGGAATATTTAAAGATGCATAAGCTTCTTTATACAATTGTGTTATCTTTCTAAGTATAAATTTTTGATAATGTATATGTACTTTTCTGAGTTTTGAATTATGATTTTAGTTTTATACTGTTTCAATGTTAACTTTTAGGTCTAATACTTAGAAACAATTATATTTTCGATAATATTAGCTATAATGTTGGGTAAAACATAATGTTACTTGGAAATTTTTCATATTCTCATTCCTTTTATGGATTTCTGGCTCTCTGTATGATAGCTTGAAATACTTAAGTAGTATTTCATATATATAATTTTATATTGTAGATTATCATTTACATATTAAAATTATATTTAGCTAATGGTTCATTAATCAATTTCATGTGCCTGGAAATTCACAGGTGCTTCCAATTATATCCACACTCTTTCCCTCCTTTCATCTCCTTCCTTTTCTCCTTTTTCAATTCAGTTTGCTTCCTTTGCCTCCCTCCGTACCTACTTCTTCCTTTCTTTTTAAATTAACAGCATGTAACATATATGTACATATAAAAAGATTTATCATGTACTGCATGATGTTTCCAAAGGTGTACATAGTATGAAATGACTAAATTAATCAATTTACTATATGCATTATGTCACACACTTATCAGTATTTCAGTAAGAACATTTAAAATCCATTTTTCTTGTGCACAATACATTGCTATCTGCTGAAATCACCATGATGTACAATAGCTCTCTTGATCTCATTCCTCCTGTTGCACTGACTATTTCACCCTACATCCCATACCTGGAAACCATTTCCTTTTCTATTTTATATAAATCCAATATTATCAGAGTCGTTGTATTGGTAAAAACCATGCAATATTTCTTTTTCTGTGTGTAGAATGTTTCTTCCAGGTTCATCAGTTGAGACACAAATAACCTGATTTTTCTTTTCATTATATAGACTCAGAGCAGAATTTGAAACCCGACACAATGGAGCTGGAAAATTATACAGTAGTGTCAGTATTTGTCTTGCATGGACTCTGCTCTTCACAATACTTAGAAGTTTTTTTCTTTGTTTTCTTCTCTGTAATCTACTTGGCCATTATGTTGGGTAACCTCCTCATTGTGATCACTGTAATTTCTGCTCCCAACTTGTACTCCTCACCTATGTACTTCCTGCTTGGGAACCTATCTTTCCTAGACATGTGGCTGGCCTCATTTGCCACCCCCAAGATGATCAGGGATTTCCTTAGTGATCAGAAACTCATCTCCTTTGGAGGCTGTATGATTCAGATTTTTCTCTTGCACTTCACTGGTGGGGCCGAGATGGTGCTGCTGGTTGCCATGGCCTATGACAGGTATGTGGCCATATGCAAGCCCTTGCATTACATGACAGTGATGAGCCGGCAGACTTGCATCCGGCTGGTGACGGTGTCATGGCTCATTGGATTTCTGCATTCCATCAGTCAAATAGCCTTTACTGTCAATTTGCCTTACTGTGGCCCCAATGAGGTGGACAGCTTCTTCTGTGATCTCCCACTGGTGATCAAACTTGCTTGTATGGACACCTATGTCTTGGGTTTCCTTATGATCTCAGACAGTGGTCTGCTTTCCATAAGCTGTTTTCTGCTCCTGCTGGGCTCCTACACTGCCATCCTCCTCACAGTCAGGCGGCGAGCTGCAGGAGGTGTAATCAGAGCCCTCTCAACTTGCTCTGCACACATCACAGTCGTCACTCTGTTCTTCGGGCCCTGCATTTTCATTTACCTGTGGCCATTCAGTAGCTTCTCTGTGGACAAGCTCCTGTCTGTCTTTTATACTGTTTTCACTCCGCTCTTGAATCCCATCATCTACACCCTGAGAAATGGAGAGATGAAAGCAGCGATGAAGAAATTGAGAAACAGACATGTGACTTTTCACTGAATTCCAGCTATCTACAGTCCTACAGCTGCAACGCATTCAGGGGATGTAGCTTCCTAAAAATGTTATTCTTCTCAAAGATTCTGTTCTAACATTATTCATGTAATATGAAATATAGTATGCTATAAGCAACATAGTTCAAATACAATGAAGAGGACATTATAAAGACACCCCCTAGTTATTCCTTGACTATGACTACAATCCTTTACATGAGTGAAAGCACAAAGGATTATGGAAGGGGCACAATTTCTGTGTGAAGAAAACACCCTTTGCTTGCTATTCTAATAATATTGGAGTTTTATGTAAAACCCTTCAGAGAGTCCATGGATCTCTTTTTGTGCATGTTTGCATGTATGCATGTGTAGGTATGTTAGTGTGGAGAGATGTGTCTCAGGGCACATATGTGGAAGTCAAAGGACAACTTCAGCTATCAGTAGTTGGCTTCCACCTTGTTTGATGCAGGGTCTCTTCAAATTGCTGCTATGTTAATCAGGCTGGCTGAGCATTATAAGATTCCTTTGTATCTACCAACCATTTTATTTATGATTGATGATACCCATATATGTGAACATTAAAAGATCTTAAGAGGGCATCAGTATTCATATCGGATTTAATTTCATTAGTTGTTATTAATGTAGCACTAATAATTAACAATGGATACAGCCTTATTATTGTACTTTTGATTGACTTATATTAATCACACATATTACTGAAGTCTAGTGTGATATTTGAATGCATTCTTATAGCATAGATTAAATGCAGTCTCCAAGTATCCATCCAGACCGTTACTAATCACTATTCTATATTCAGGTTGTAATTTTAAAATATACATATATGAGAAAGAATATGTGGTACTTGTCTTCCTGCATCTAATTTATTTCCATTGTCATATTGTCCCCCAGCTTCATCCATCATGTTGCTGATGGTACGAGTTTGTTACTTATGGCTCAATATTAGTTCTTTGGGCACACAGTTCCTAAATTTATTAACCTATTGTTTCCCACATTTCCTTAATCTGTTAACCTACTGGCAGGCACCTAGGTTGGTTCCATGAATTACATGTTATAAGTAGTCTTGCAATCAAACATGAGCACGCAGTGATTTTTTTATATGCTTACTTCATGACTTTGAGCACATAGCCAGAAGTGGGAGAGATAGATTATATGGCATTTCTATTTAGGGTCTTGACCAAGCTTCATACTCTTCTCCAAGGTGATTAAGCCATTCTACTATGTATGTATGTATGTATGTATGTATGTATGTATGTATATATGTATGTATTATATATGTACACATGTGTGTACTATATATACATGTATGTGTTTGTTCATTTATTCTGATTTTTTAAGAGACAGAATCACACTATGTAACACAGCCTGGTCTGGAAATCACTATGTAGTCCAGGTTAGACTCCATCGTGCAGCGATTCTGTGTCTTCTCCTCCCATGTCCTGGATTACAGGTTTTAAAACGCAATGCCTGGCTTTAAGAAGCTCTTGTTTTCCATCACTGGGACTAAGCCCAAGTCCTTGGACATCCTAGACATGTTCTCTTCCATTGAGCTCCATTCTCCACACAGTTGCACCACTTTTGTCATCAAGATATGACAAAAGCTATCATATATTTAGTGATTCAAACAGTAATTTCTTTCAAGAACTTACCATAGTTCAGATTTTAGGGGATGAGATAATATTGGAGATAACTGCCCGGAACCTGGAACAAAGGGAGTGGTGAACAGCCATGGGACATCCTGCCTAATAAAAAAGAGCTGGATGGCAAGGAGCAGCCCACTCACTCTCCTCTGTCCTCCACACTTGTGCCCTTGCAGTGCAGCCCTCCGCAGCACACATGTGAACTAAGTAAATGTTGAAAAACATACATTCTCAGACTCATGGATCTTTCACCTCAGTGCTCAGATTAAAGGCATGTGCCACCACTCCTGGTTAAATATTTTTTATTTGAGAGCAAGAAGGAGACAGAGAGAAATGGATGAGAATAATGAGCATGTCAGGGCTTCTTGCCACTCCAAAGAAACTCCAGGTGCATGTGTCCACCACTTTGTGCATCTGGCTGTATGTGGAACTGAAAAATCAAACCTGGGCAATCAGGCTTTGCAAGCAAAAGCCTTTAGTTACCAAGCCATCCCTTCAGCCCTAGAATATGCTATTTATTATCAGACTTCCAATTTAGCATTTTGGAACTTTGAATTTTACCTTATGAATATATAAATACATATATATTTAAATATAGTATATAATATGTAATATAGTGATCTAAGTTGATATATCCAATCAAAAGGAAATTGACTTAGTAATATTGATTACTATAATCATAACTATATTAATAATTTATTTTATGTTTCCCCATGTGTTCCCACTATATATAGTGTTTATATCAGTTTATCCAAGGACCAGTCATAAAATACCGAGATATAAGGCAGATTTGTTGCTTTTGAATTTTATGAGCTGTCAAATGACTGGCCTATGCCATACCATCCTGAACATACCAAGTTTCATCATTAGCTTGGAAACTAAGCAAGGTGAGGCCTGGCAGGGTGTCATGGTTTGATACAGGTGACCCCACAAACAATTGAATGTGTTCTGATAGATCGATCCTCAGCTGATGGCAATTCGGGGATGAGAACCTCACTAGAGCTGTGTTGTTGGGGCAGGCTTATGGGGGTTATAAGCCAGCTTCCCCTTGCCAGTGTTTGGCACACCTTCCTGCCGCTGTTTGCAGTGCTGTGGCAGAGGTGATGTCCAGCCCTCTGCTCATGCCATCGTTTTCCCTGCCAGAATGGAGTCTCCCCTCGAGTCCATAAGCCAAATAAACCCATTCCTCTACAAGCCGCTTTTGTTTGGGTTCTTTCTGCGCAG
>PVHP010022075.1:0-29644 GCA_004024765.1 Zapus hudsonius
GGGGCGGGGCCCAAGCCCCTCACCTTGGGACTTTGATGCTAAGAGGACCTTCCCAAATTGTGCTCAGCCAGAGAGAATCTAGCTGTGGGGGAGAGAAAGAGAGAGAGAGGAGAGAGAGAACGGTGAGAAAAAGTTTGAGAGAGACAGAGCTCTAAACAGGGAAATGGTTTTGCTTCACTTAATCTTTCATCCAGTTGGCCTATTTCTGGCTCTATTCTCTCTCTCTCTCTCTCTCTCTCTCTCTCTCTCTCTCTCTCTCTCTCTCTCTCTCTCTCTCTCCCTCCCTCCCTCCCTCCCTCCCTCTCCTCTCTCGCCAACTTTCGCCACTTTGAGCCATTTGAGAACTTCCATTTCTCCACATTCACTGCCTTTTTATCTGCTCTGCTAGGGTATTGTTTGGTTTCCTTGCAATGGCCTTTGCCTACAAAAGATTTCAATTGCAGTGCAAATTTGCAGGCTTTGTGTATAAGTTTTGTTTTTCCCTCTCTGGAACTTTATGGAATTTAGTACCCACACCGAGATTGAGGCTGCCAAGTCAAGGCTTGCCAAGATTATATTGCTTTGCAAATGGTAAGCCCAGAATGAGGAAGTGGCTAGGCCAGGGTGACCTGATGTGTCAGGCTAGTGCTCTAAGTGGCTCTTGTGCCAGGCCAAGTGCTATTAGGTAGCTGTCTCCTTGCTGAATTTAAATAGCACTCTCCCTGTGGGAGCTGGAATGGGTTGCCAGGCTAGTATTAGCCAGGACTACCTAACTGTGTGTGGCACCCTGAGGACACCTTCAGTGGTGGACCAGGAAGTCCCAATGCCTCTCTGCCCTCTTAGGAACATGCATCTTGCATCCCATCACTTTGGTCAAAAATATGTTGTATGTTGACCCTTTTCACCGAGTAGAAACATTCAAAGAAAACAAGGCCAAGTCATTCATTCCTGTTTCTCTAGATTCTGGTTTTAAAACACCCAGGAAATGCCTTGCAGTGTGGAACGTGATCTTTCTTGGTTTCAAGCCTGAACACCAACTTTGACATGGCAAAAGCAGTCTTTGAAAGCTGAAAGATAGAAGTGCTTTTTAATTTGTAACCAAGGTACAAGGCCATGGTGGGACCTGCACCTTACTTTTATATTTTATAGATCTTTTTTAGTATTAAAAGCTGATGCTACATAATTAAACTAACACCCAATAAAGACAATGACAGGAAAGTATTTCTTTCCTAAATTTCTACACTAAAAATTTTACTACATCATCAATATTTTGGGGACAAAAGAGTGGAATTGGAAATTTCTTTGTCATAATCAAAGGAGCATACTTTATTCCAAAAAAATAAAGTAATAAAATGTATGCAGTAATATCAAGTAGAAAGGGATGGTGGAGACCTTTGGGTCTAATGAATTCATTGAAATATTTTTTTAGGATATGAAGATATCTGAAACAGGCATCTGCAAGTTACATTCCCAGAAGTTCAGAGTATGGAATCTGGTACGAAATAGAAAAGAGCTGGGTGTGGTAGCATAAGATTTTCATTCCAGCACTCCTGAGGCTGAGGTAGGAGCAGCTCCATAAATTTGACATCAGCCTGGGCCATAGAGTGAGTTCCAGGTCAGCCTGGGCTGGAGTAAGAGCCTGCCTGGGGGTGGGTAGGGGATGAATTAATGTACCAAACATGGTTTGTCTCTGGGCTCCCATAATTATAGGGGAGGTTTACATAGGCAGTCTTGCTTAGCTATGGTACTCCAAGTGTGGTTCCAAAACCAGTAAGCATCAGTTTCTCCTTGGAACTTGCTGAAAATGCAAATTCCTGAGCCCCACCTTACACTTATCAAAACAGAATTATCAAACCTGTGTTTTTACCATCTTCTCTTAGAGGATACAACTAATTAGGAAGTCTCTCAAGGGCCCAACCAGACTGAGTTCTGAGCCTGTTACACTAGTGGGCTGCAGTTGTTTTATGACTTCTCTCTTTTCTTTTTTCTTTTCTTTTTTGAGGCATGATCTCACTCTAGACCAGGCTGGCCTAGAACCCACTTATGGCCCAGAATGATCCCCAATTCAGGGAGATAACTTCTACCTCAGCCTCTGGAATGCTGAGATTATAGATAAAATCCACTGTGCCCAGCTTCTTTTATTGATGTTTGTGTATAAAGTGTCCGAAAATATGTCCCCTATGTCTACCTCATCTGGTTTTGCATATTCTAAGTGAATGAATAACAGACCTCTTCAGATAGTAGACAATTATCACTGTATAAACTTCTGCTTGAAATCTTTTCCTTATTAGATTAGTAACTTGTAAATCCTATTCACTGAAGTCCTGGTAGCCTGAATAATTTCTGGCATACCAAAGTTCCTATCTTTGTGGAAAGAGTGAATACAGTGGCTGTAAATTGACCCACATTTGACAGAATATCATGACTCCATACTTTCTGTCATGTGAATAAACTTGAAAGGTGCTCTTCTGGGATGTATGTCAAAATTAAGATCTTATAAGCAGAAGAAAGATTTAACAAATCAATACCATATAATCCTATTTGGTATTGTGCATATTTCTAACATTGGTAAATAATAAAACCATGAGGATTTGATTTATTTGGGTTATTACCTTTTAACAAAGTAATAAATATTTATCATCCCATTTAATTATCAAGCAATTCTTTGAGGTAGCTATTACCTAAGTCCATTTTGTCCCTAATAAAGCTGAGGCTCAAAGGATTTATTAGAGGTTATTGACCCTACAAGAAAATAACAACAAAGGTATAGAATAAGTATAGGAAGGAAAGAATAAGAGAGAAGAAGACTCAGATCTACAACCCTGAGGTAAGCTCAGTTAGCCAACAGGGAGCTCAGGAGCCTGGACTGTCCCTCGAGGAGCATGACATAGGCAGAAAGGGCCATGCTTCAACCCAGAAGCTGCATTTAGTCCTTGGCCTGATTAGAAAGTTGAGAATGATCTTGAAGTCAGGCTGCCAGTACTCCAACAACAAGGGTTCTAGGAAGGAAATGGGCTCAGTGTGCCTTATCACTGTCGTGACCATGGTGGGAAATGTCTAATTGAAATCACAGGTTGACCCATACGCATGAAAAGGAGATGACTGTGTGCTCTGGTTTTGTGATGACCAGGTATGTGCTGTATCACTACCCATGTGCTTCTCTTGCGTTCATGATTCAGGTTAATGACCTGCTGATTTCTCCACTAGGTTTCATGCTGCCTGATGGTGGGCTATACTATTTGTGTACCTCATGCTTTATCACAGATTTGAGCAACATTTTCTCATTTAATTCATCCACAAAATGGATAAAAGAAAGGAAGACCAGAAAGAAGGAATGATGAGATTTCCATGTGTCAAAGGGGAAATCTCAGGGCTGTCCTGATATCACTGCCCAGGTTGGTGAGTTGTATTGCACTCATGTTTCGCCAGCTCTTTGTTCTCTGGGCCTTTATATTCTTGATGGCAATGGAGATGCCAAGGTAATGATAATTTTAAAATGAATAAAAAATAGGGCTGAAGAGATGGCTTAGTAGTTCAAGGCACTTGCTTGCAAAGTCTGATGGCTTGGATTTGATCCCCCAGTGCCCACATGAAGCCAGATGACAAAGTGGCACGTGCATCTAGAGTTCTTTGCAGTGAATTGAGAGCCTGGTATGCCTGCTCATTCTCTCTTTCTCTCCTTGCAGATAAACAAGATTATTTTTAAAGAATAAAATTATTTAAATGAAACATAATTCAAAAAGCATATTGATTTATTCATTTAACAATAGCAATAAAATGAAGGTAATATACTCTTGTAAAGTCGGTCACATGTTTCTTAAAAGTAGAAATACTTCTGAAGAAATATGTAATTGGGTGAATTTGTCCTAGTTCAAAGGTCACAGAGTTACATACAGAAGCCCAGGTGGTCTAAATCCTGTCAGAGATCAAGAGACACAGTAAATACAAGATGTGTGAGGCCACTGCCACTGTCAGCACGGTTTACTATCTTACCATCACCATCCTTTTCTGATAAATACGAAGATTGCACTCTGAAGATCAACACTAGATTATAGCATCCTGGGTGTGGTGGTGCACAATCTTAAAGCCAGTTTGGGGGAAGTTGAAGCATGAGGCTCATGAGGTCAAGGCCAACCTGGGTTACAAATGGGAACTTGTTTAAGAAGGAACAATTTGGGGCTGGGGAGGTGACTTCCTGCCTCAACACAATTGTCACGTAACCCAAGTCCCTGGGTTCTGATCCTTAGGACCCACATGAAAACCTAACAGCTGTAATCTCAGTGTGTCTGTTGTGTGTGGAAGCTTGTGGGTCAGCTAGTCTGGTGAACACAGAGATGAATAACAAGAATCAACACTGCACCCAACAAGATGACACCCAAAGTAACATCCATACTAGAACGTGGCACACGTGCTCTTGCTCTCTCTTACATGGACAGGCACACAACTGCAGATGCATACACATGCTACACCCCCCCCCCAAATACAGTAAGTACATAAGCATGATTGTTCACCAAGCCCTGCACTCCTGTGGGTTTGTGTGCTTTATACCACCACAAGCACGTACTCTGAGAATGTCTTCATTAGAGCAATTTCCTACCTGAAATAAATTTGCCGACAGTTATATAAAAATATGTTTACTCTGGCTCAAAAGCTGAACAGGAATGAACAGAGTGTGGATAGGTGACTATGGTAGCGTTCTAAGCATGGAAAATCACAAAAAGTATACTCACTATTAGTTCTTAGGCATTAGCGTCATTCTTGTATATCAGTTATGGAAATATTCCTCTTACTCCGACAATATACAAAAAAATAGGAGAACATCTTGAAATCGATGGAAGAAGAACATATGAAGTTAGAAAAATACTTTTTCTTTGTACTTGAATAGCTTACTCCCATGTGTACACACTTTCACCCTTTAGGTCAATCTGAGAAATAATCCTGCAGATATTACTACTTTCATTTTGCAGGTAAAGGAACTGGGGCTTAGAAAGGTTAACTGACTTCTCTGCGGGCACACTACCGGTGATTACAAATCTAATCGCCAATCGAAGACTTCTGGTTTTACATTCATTGCAATGTTAGAGTGGAACCAAGAAAGTGAAGCTTGATCCAATTACTGATGCAATCAAATATAACACTAAGAGACAAGAGTTTTTGAAGGCAACTGTTCAGACAATGCTGGGGATGCATCTGCAGATGGAAGGACTCATCAGTCTACTATGATCCCAGAAACACTTCACATCATTCTGTTGCATAAGCCAAGTGTTCTGAAGTGAAAATGGTGAGAAGTGTGTTTCCCTGAACCTAGGAATCTCCTATAACTGCAGAGTCAGAACCACATGCAACGAACTTGACAAACTTTGTGTGTGTGTGTGTGTGTGTGTGTGTGTGTGTGTGTGTGTGTCTTCTTTGTTGGTATCCACCAATAGCCCTCTGTCTGGTGCACCTCCATGGTTATGCTATTACCACAACCAGCACCTATTTTCATCCACCTTTTCTTGAATTTAGTGCATAAAACAGGAAGCTGGGGTCCCCCCTGAGGCTCCTGACCCTTTTTTCCCATTGGCTCATCTGATCCATCATGTGTCTTCTGAGTTTACCCTTACCATTGTGATTTTTCTTGTTGACTACAAGTCATATCAAGTAACTCTCTTGATCAAAACACATCACTGAGTCTTATTTTATTTTATTTTATTTGGGCAAAAATCCTTCAAGGCTCTGAATGATTGGCCTCATTTTCTCTTTAATTCCTCCTGCTGCTCAGCATCCCAGATACCCTGTCCCTCCCTCATCTCTTAATTGTCTTTCTATTTACTCTCTTTTCTGCCTAAAATTATTCGAGTCACTTAATGACTGCTCATTCTTACTGTTGATGAAATTCTTTCTCATAAATATCTTACTTCCTCAGAATCACCTCCCCAGGCTATTTCAAGTGTCTTGTTCCAGCAATTTAATTTTATTACCCTGGTTATTCCCAAATACTTCTTAAAGGTGCCCATAATCAGTACATTTTCTTGTGAATTATGTGTTTGCTCCTCTTGAACAGAAGTATCATTGGCATACAGTAGATACTCGAAAATATTATCAAATGTCTTTGAAGATCCCTATATTTACAGCTTCAAGATATCAGGTTTATTGGGAAGAAGTTTTCACTGGGTAGATATTTGCATCAATAGATGATGAGTTTGGTACTTTTTACTTTCAGATACATTCATCTAGAGTAAGGGACCAACTGGTGAGTCCGTGAGACATAGGGATTTAAGGTAACATACTAATATGAATTTCTTTGGAAGTTGTAGATGTTGACCTTGAACTAGTTAATAAGTATTTGGCCTGCTGAAGCCAATATACAAGCACATATTGGGCAATAGGAGGATTACCCTATGTGTCATCATTTTATTTTCAAAGTTCTGCAGTTGGCGTTTACTCTCCTTCTCTTCACAGGCTATGCCAGGATGGAAACATGAACTCAAGGTGAATTCTGAAACTGCAAAACCATAGACTCTTGGCAGGAAGAGAGTAAAACTGAGCCAGTCGCTAGCCTAAAGTGACAGGTCTAAAGGTCAAGATTATCATTTTCTTCCAATTGAGAAAGTTCTTTCCTTTTCTTGATCAGATAACTTCCCTGAGTAATGACAGTGGCGATTTAGAGTGTTTCATTGCATAATAACTTGAAAAGAACAGGAAATGAATGCCTTTCTCTTAAACAATACATAGCATGCTTCGGAAAGATCGATTGATGGATACAAAACTTATTAGTCAGTGTTCTCCAGAGGAACAGAACAGAAGTAATATGTATTACAAATAGGATTAATTAGATTGGTTTATATGACACAGGCTGGGCATCCGACATAGCTGCCTGCAGCAAAAGAGGCTGAGAACCCACAGGACTGGGTGCCTCAGTATTTCCAAGCTGGCACTAAAGTATTCCTGGAGAGGTGCCCCACTTTAGACCATGTTGGTAGGCCAAAGAAGCTGAGTTCCAATGTCAGCAAAGGTTGGTGGCAATAGGGTAGACGCAACTACCAAGACAGGCAGAACAGGCAAGCAAAAATCACTGTTTTTTTTTTTTTTTTTTTTTTGTTTTGTAGTTGTTGTTGTGGTTTTGTTTTTTGATTTTTTTACTGAAACATCATTATGTATAGGCTGCTGCGAATCAGGCTGCTCACTATAGGGGAGAGTACTCACCCTGCAGTCAATCCTTTGTGGAAATGCTGCCACACACCCATCTAAGCTTGCCTCTTACTTGATTCCTGATACTCAAGTTGACATTAGAAATTAATGATCATAGATACTCTAATTTCAGCACAGGTATTAAAGCCTGAAGGAAAAAAAGAAATCAGATTTATCATTGTATCCATTTCTGCCTTCCACTGGTTTATTCCTATTCTTTCCATTAGTGTACTCTCTCTATTTTTTTTTACTGTCTATCAGATGTAACATTCTAAAGATTTTTAACCTTTATACCAAGTATACTTTGCTACGGTGCTACAGAATATCTTTCTCTACCTTATCCTTTGCCTTTCATTTCCTCACATACCCTGACACAAAAGGTAATGTATATGCACTCCTTCAATTTAAAAAATACATAAAAACAGGGCACATATGCTTAAGGGCACATATTCTGGAACCAAAATGTCAAGGTTTGAAACCAGACACTGCCTCTTATTTACTGCCTGTGTGACTTTAGGAAAATAACTATTCTGGCTCAATTTCTTAATCTATAAAACTGGGCTAAGGTCACTCCCTTGAGACTCCCATCCTCACAGTTGGGTATGTATTATTCTTTTCCTGAGCAACTCAGAGAAGTTCACACCCAGGCTTTCATTCTCTTTCTGAGAACATTTATTTCTTCTAATCCTTATTAATATGCATGCATTAAGATATCCTTAATAAAATCTATAGTTCTTTCTCCATAAAAGTCTTTGAATACTATAGTACTGACCTTACAGAGTTGTAGTGAGGTTTTGAATAAATGATTTTGTGAAACAGAATATTGCTTATGATGGTTAAATTCTGTTGTCAGCTTGATCAGATTAGGAATCCTGTAAGAGATATGCCTAATGGTGGGATATTGAGTACGTTTCCAGGATGGATGAAGGAAGACCTTCTCTCCATCGCCCTTTGGGTGGTGGGCAATATTAATATAGTCCAAAGTCCTTTTGCCTGGCTGCCTGTGCTACTTGCTGGTGTGTACACCTACCCTGTTGTTGCTATTCTTCTCAGACATTGGAAACCAGATTAAATGGTCTTCCAATGTGGGCTCAAGACCAGAAGCTCTTGAGGTATCCATCAGACCTTCGGCTCAGATTGGACCTGCTAAGGCATCCAGCCTTTTGGATTAAACAGTTACCAGTTTATCTGACTCTGCAGTCTTCAGACAGTCATTGTTGGATTGCTCATATCCTATAAAATAATCTAATAAATTCCCTTTAAAATACATAGTAATTCTATCAGTTCCCTTCCTCTAGAGAACCCTGAATGATACAGACTGACATAAGGTATACATTAACAGAAGCAATATCATTGTATTGATGCACTTATGTATCTATTAAGCAGTAATATACTATGTACGCTTCCCCACAGTCTGATTTTTCAGTCATAAAAATACATTGCAGTTGTATCAAAATGAAGGGCTTAAGAGAAGGGGATAGTAGATAAGTAAGTAGAGAGGAGGAATATGGGGCACAGAATTGTCTGAGTGGATTTAGGGGAGATGGATTGAGGAGGGGGTATAAGGAGGATTAATCAAAAGTAAAGATATTATGAATAAGCTATATGGAAACCTACTTCTTTGTTAGCTAATTAAAGATGTAGAAGTTAAAAAAGAGATAGTTTGGGGGTAGAAGTACACTGTGGTAGGTATAAATGTTGCACACAGGAACCATAGTTTGTTACAGAAAATTTTCAGGGCCAGGCTTGGGATTCTTCCCAGTGAGTTACTACTGGGAAGTTACTACTGTTGTTTAGATACATGGATATTTATGTCCACTAAATTTCTATCTAAATACTGTTTGTGCATATATATTAGTGCTGTTCTTGTTTTTTGTTAGAGAAGACTTTCTTTTCAGATGGAGATGAATGCTGGGGAGAATCAAACTTTTCAACGTACTGGTCAGCAAAGCTCCTGAAGTCTCCCAAACAAAGGCTTTTGCCAAGGTTTTTGGTTGCCACAAGAACTGATGGTAAGACACTATTGCTGAAAACAATTGCTTCAGTTGCAGGACACTGAGAAATCAAGAAAGAGCTGGAAGTCTCCTCCCTGCTGACTAGTGGTCACAGTGCTGAAAAGTGCTATGCAGCCTGCTGGAAGAAAAATTAACAGTCTTAACAGCAGCAGACCCTGCAAGCTACATGCTGACCACACAGGTGTGAGGCACCCACTAGTGCAATAGTGGCAGGACTGTTACAGGGGTAACCAATTCCTTTCTGATTTGATTTGAGATCCACTTCATGGAAAGGAATTCATGCCTGATACTGAAAAGCTAGTCAAAAGCCTATGACTGGGAAACCATAGATCACAAACCTAGGAGGGAAGTTACTACTGTTGTTTAGATACGTGGATATTTATACCCACTAAATTTCTATCTAAATACTGTTTGTGCATATATATTAGTGCTGTTCTTGCTTTTTGTTAGAGAAGACTTTCTTTTCAGATGGAGATGAATGCTGGGGAGAATCAAACTTTTCAAAGTACTGGGAAAAAGTAATAGTTAAATACTTACTAATTGAGACTTCTCTATGACATCTTCCAAGGGCTCAGTGACTATAGTGGAAGAGGTGGCAGAAAGAATGCAAAAAGCCAAAGGATCGGGAGCAGTGCTTTGGGGGTACTCTCTCCCAGACATGCAGTGGTCATATTCATGACTGCACAGTGGCTATTGTTATCACACAACACCTGCACAATATTGAGCCTTCCAATAGGTTTTGTGAATGTTGGGGGCAGGGGAAGAAAATGCATCAACATAGAAGATGGAATAGTAAGAAAAACTGGGGGTTCAATGGAAGGGACTAAGTAAGGAGGGACAAAGGAGGGTGGGGGAGAGGATTATGTACTTTTAAAAAATAATGCTTTTTACTTTATTTTAAAAAGAAAAATATATTAGAGGTATCGTTACTTCATGGACTTGAATTCATTTGTAGATCACAGCTGATAGTATTAAAGATTTATAATAAATCTATTTTCTTTCTTTTTTTTTAATTTTCTTTTTGAAAGAATCTCACTCTAGTCAAGGAAAATCTATAATTCTCTCCTCTATCCCAGGATGGCCTCAAACTCCTGAAGATCCTTTTACATCAGCCTCCCGAGTGCTGGGATTAGAGGTATGAGCCACTGCACTTAGCTTAATTGAGCTATTTTATTAATAGGCATTTGGATTATTTCTAGGTATTTCAGTGTTATTATTTTTGGCACTGTTAACATGTTGTACTAAGAATCCGTGAATATACATTCTTCCTAAAGATACCTTTACTTCTATAGAATGGTGACAGGAATTTATAGCTGGTTTAAACCACCAATGACAATTAACATCGATATACTTAACAAAGCATATTTCTCCCAGGGGCATCAAGACATCCACCATCTTCACCCTGTTCTGTGCTGAAAAAAAAAAAGCCTTTTCTTCTGAGCTTGAAATTTTTAAATATTTCAAATTGTTTAAAATTTGTTGAAATATTTCCAAAAAATAATATTTAAATAAATAATGTTAGGCTTGCATCTCTGAAGCACCTTAGGCCTTGGTTTGAATGTGGTATGATGTAAGGCTTCAGTTGTCTTTCTATCTATCCATTGGTTCCAGCACTCATTCGTTCAATAATCTCATTTTCCTTCTAAATTTAGATACCAAATTAAATATATCCAGTTCCCAGGCATACTGAACTATTTAGGTTTGTAGAAACAAGGTCACTCAGTATTCTTCTCCATACTTTCTTCAGCTGGTTTTCCCCTATTTGAATTTTAGGAATACTTCATTTGTTTTTAAAGCATTTCATCACTTCCAAAATTATATGTTTTTGTTAATCATTTCCTCTTTCTTTTTACTCTAAGAAACATTCAGTTTATCTAAATTTTATTGTTTGAAAAGAACCATATTTGGATATATTCATATGCCCTATTTTTTTGTTTATTATTAACTAACACCCTTTTTGGTAATTTTTATTCCTACCATATTTAGCTCATTTTATTTTTATCTAATCCACTAAAATATGAACTTAGTTCCTATTTTCAATATTTTTTTCTAATAATAAAGACATATTAGATTCCACATTTTCTTTTGAGGTAAGCTATATCCTACAGTTCTGACCTAAAGTATCTTTTTTTGTTTTGGATTTTTTGTTATTGTTGTTTTTGCTATTTAAGCAGATTATATCTTAGGTTTTTAAATTTTTTTAAATTTTGTTTATTAATTTTCAAGGAGAGAGAGAGAGAGAGAGAGAGAGAGAGAGAGAGAGAGAGAGAGAGAGAGAGAGAACCAGGGCCATCACCTTGTGGGTTAACTGCTGAGCCATCACTCCAGCCCTATATCTTAGGTTTGATTGTCAGCATGTTTCCTATGTTATTTAAAAGAGTCTGTTTCTTATTTTAAGAAGTTATGTTTTATTATAACTTGAATTTTTTATTTTTTAAATCTTTATTATCCATAATTAGATGCTCTATATGAGCAAATAATGTGTTTCCCTCCTCCCTGTCCCCAATTAGCTGGGTATCCTCCTCCATGGGCAAACTAGATGAGTCCATGGGGTAGGGAGTTATGGATAGATTAGGAGTCAGCCTGGTTCCACCACCCATTGTACGTTGTTACTGAGGGGGGGCCATGCCATGTCTCTGGATATTCTCCCCCACCATGGCTCTCACCATCTTTCTGCCTCCTCTTCCTCTCAGTTCCCTGAGTCATGGTGGGTGAGTATTAAGGCTGCGGTTATAGGTCTCTGTGGGGTTCCATATGAATCCCCCACCGTAGGTCTGGGGTGGCTCATCTCTTGCCAGGATGTCAGCTATATAGGTCTGTGGTTCATTGTTAGGGTTGGAAAGACCACAGCTATCTCTCTGCCTTCTGAAAAATACAAACAGAATCTCCATCAGAGAGTGAGATCAGTATAGGTTACCTGAGATACACATTTCTGAATTGGCAACATTCTATTGTTAGTACCCCCTTTGTAGCTCACTGGTAAAGTGAATTTCTCTTTGGGGCCCCAAGATTTTGGTTCTCAAAGGATTTTGCCCTGAGTCCCAATTCCAGTTAATGGCTACTTGTCACTGAGTAGATTACTTGGCCAAACTAAAAGCTGTTGATTACCTCCCCTAGGCTTTGACGCCTCCATTGCACAAGTGATCACTTCTTGGTTCGCTGCTATCTCCCAGAGGAAGTGTGTTCAGCCTACTCATGTCAACAGACTGCATTTTATATCAGTGGTCTCTGCTTTCTCCAATTATCATTGACCAATTTCCCCTTGCAGTTTATGCAGCGCCTACCATCTTGGGGTTGATTACCATTCTGGACCTTGAAGGGTCTCTAGGTATTGATCTATGTCTTTCTGTGGTTTCTTCAGCAATAGGATCTTACCTTTGGCCTGGGTTGGGTATTCAAAAGCTTTGACAGAATCCTGTCTTATGTTTGGACCTTGTGGGTCTCTTTGATCAAGTAGCCATTAACTGTCTTAGCAGTTGAGCCCAGTCTCTCTCTCTCTCTCTCTCTCTCTCTCTCTCTTTCTCTCTCTCTCTCTCTCACTTTCTCTCTCTCATCTTTCCTGCTTTTTTCCTAACACCAGCACCTATGTTAAAAACTGGACATGACCACATCTGTCTTTAGCCACAATGCTGAAGAGAGTAGAGACAGAAGATCAGGGAGGTTCACTGGTCAGCCAGTCTAACTGAAAACGGTGAGCTCACACACAGTTCAGTGAGGGACTCTGTCACAGAGAAATAAAGTAAAGGGGAGGACACCCATTATCCTCTTGTGGCTTCTATGGATCTGTACACAGGGTGCACACATCTGCACACACACACACACACACACACACATATCACATGCTACACACATACACACTGAAAGTACACTTTCAATTTGCCAGTCCTGGATGCTGTCTTAAATAGCATAAGATTAAAAGAGAAAATGCCGAGAGCACAGATTTACTTTTTTATCAGATGTTTTAAGTTTATAATTTCTAAAACATTTTTCATTTTCTGACTTGTATAATTTCGATTAACATATTGACATACTCATTATACACAAGTATTTAACATAGTATTTAACAGTCAGCTAAGATCAGAGAAATGGAATTAAAGTGAGAGCTGAAAGAAAATCAGAGTGTATACGGAAAGTTCCCACTTACAATAACAATGACCATTAATAAAGGTCTAGGATGTTAGATATCATGTGTGTTCACACTGCCTCATCCCTAAGGCTTCACAGAGGATTTTAGATTTGAAAAGATGAGGCTGGGAGTTGAGCACAGCAGGAGAGTGCTTGTGGCCATCCATGAAGCCTTGAGTTCTGTTACAGTCTGGATGCTAAATGTCACTTCAGGCTTATATGTCTGAACACTTGATCCCCAGCTGGTGGCTCTATTTTGAGAAATTATGAGACCTTTATGAAGTTGGACCTTTCTGGAGGCATAGGTTGCTGGGAGTGAGCCTTATGAGTTATATAGCTCAGCCTGGTTTGTGGCCACAGTCCCTTCTCCAACTTCTTATTGCTGATGGTTGTATGCAGCCTCTTCAGAATACAGCTGCCACCCCCACCAGCATGTCTTCTCCATGATGACCTGTACCCATTTGATACAGGAATTTGGGGTTCCTTGAATGCCAATGCACCATTAACTTGAGGTGTTTCCAGATCCTTGACCTATTCAAAGAATCAAATTCAGGAACCAGAGAATAAGGTTCAGAAAAATTTTGTTATGGTTTTAAGCTTTAGGAGGGGGGAGAGAAGGGGACTTAAGTCTAGAATATAAGAGAGGGAAGCAAGAAGGAGAGCTTGCCCAGGGATGCAAGAGAAGGCCAGTTCTGCAGGTTACTATGGACAAAGACCAGATTTTACATCTTTGCCAGTAATCTTAAATCAGGATCAGAGTTTCTGCCCTCTAGGAAGGGTACAAGCTTAATCTAGAAATCCTTCCTGGAGGGTGAAATATCCAAGCTTCTGTAAGCTTAGTGACTATGGTAGTTTTGAGTAAATGTCCCACAATAGAATTTATTATAATTGTGTTTTTTAAATTGTTAATTGTCTCCAGGCTTCTGGCTGGAGGAAGTGTCACTTTGGCCTAGCCTCATGGGGACTGGCCCTTTCTAAATTCAATGCGAAATACTAGGGATAGATATGCAAAAGAAAAGCCAAACCCATCTGGCAGTTGTGCATTCTGTGAATTACAGTGTTGCAGTGTGCTTGCTTATTTCTGGAAGTGCTGGGCTGTCTCTGTTTCTGCTTGGATCTGTGAAAGGGAGCCAGCCTTTCCTTAACTTCCCCTGGATCTGTTCAATAATTCTTTCCTCACCCAAATTGTGTGTGGTTTGGAGATTCATCCCAGCAACCTGTGACTGACTAAGACAGTGACATTTCCTGTTTTTAGTCAATATATTTTTTAAAAAAATCAGTTTTGGGATTCCTTTACCCTGACTGTTTAACCATTTTCTGTCTCCTGTCATTTCTGCCTTCTAAAGAGGCAGCTCTGACTGCCTTCAGCGGATTGGGATGACTGATCCATCTGGTTTCTTCAAGCTGAGTGGGGTCATTAGGTGTGGCAGTTGGAGTACCCGTCCAGTGGGCCTATTATATAGGACCTCAAAGGGTACTGGTGGTCTTACAGTGTGGGAAGAAACCTGTAATTCTGGACTAGAGACATTGGTGGGGAAAAGTGAAAGTAAAAGCAATCAGAGAAGTGGGGATGGGGTAAACTGGAGCTGAGAGAGGTCCTTAGGGTGCCCATTCATGTAACATTACAAGCCTTGGAGGATGATTGATGGGCCCAGGTACATAGGGTTATATTGTCACAGGACTAACAGAAGACAAGAGCATATAGGTTAAAAATAACAGTTAAACACACAATGTCCCAAATTTAACATAATTATTACCAGAAATGACAGGCATGCTTCTATTTCACAAGGAAGATCTACTTGATGTGGTTTGCCAAATGGCGTGGTTTATACCTGTTCTTGTAAAGTAGATGAGATACTAGCAGAATTATCAAGAATGCATAGCCAGAATTTAACTGAGTCATTGTGAGCACATCTATCAAAAGTTATAGCATGGGCTGTGATGTGATAGTTTACTTTGAGTCTGTGTTTTTCTGGCTAAGACCAAGCATGTAGCCAAAGTTTACTTTTATCTTGTATTTTTTTTTAAAATATTTTATTTATTCATTTTCAAGCAGAGAGATACAGAGAGAGAGAGAGAGAGAGAGAGAGAGAGAGAGAGAGAGAGAGAGAGCACCAGCGCCACCACCTTGTGGGTCTGGCATATGTGGGTCCTGGGGAATTGAACCGAGGGCCTTAGGCACTGGAGGCAAGCGCCTTAACCGCTGAGCCATCTCTCCAGCCCTTTTATCTTGTATTTTTGAAGGTCAGTTGTGGCTGTTTAGGAGAGACTCTTAGGGACCTGGAAGGAGCTCTGTGGCTCTCTTGGCATTTGTATGATCTGCTGGGATGAGTGTGGCTTCTCTTCTCCTGGAAGCATTAGAGTTTTTCCCTCTGTTCTGAGCTCTCCTTGTGCAGACTGAATACTGATTAGAGTCCAATCTCAAGAAGATAGGTGACATACCAAGAGCTGTTGGACCCTCTAGAGCAAGAAGTGTCCTGTCTTCTCCTGGGCTTTTTTGACTTGGAAAGGTAGGAACCAAAATATTGGCCACCCTTTTAGCCCCAAAGTCTGTATTAGTTTTGGTTGCTACATCTGGTTGTCAAGCAACCCAAGAGAAAAATAGGAATATAAAGTATGTTATTACCTTTTTCTTTAACAAAAGAGCTTTAGGAGGAGGAAAAGAAGGAGCTTAAATATAGAACATAAGAGAGGAAAGCAAGGTTGATCTCTCACTCAGAGAGGCAAGAAGGGGTTTGAGAAGCCCCATGAGAGAAGAGCTCTTGCACGTAAATGCAGGAGGGGTTTGAGAAACACAGCTCAAAAGTCAAATCTTTTTTTTTTTTTTTTTTCTTGTGGAGTGGCTACGTGAGGAAGGCCAGGTCTGTAGGTGACTATGGACAAAGACCAGATTTTACAGCTCTGCCAGTAATCTTAGCTCAGGATCAGTGTTTCTGCCCTCTAGGAAGGGCACAAGCTTAATCTAGAAATCTTTCCTGGAAGGTGAAACATCCATGTTTCTGTAAACTAGTGGCATTTCCTGTTTTTAGTCAAGCAATAATAATAAAAAAGAAACATAAACTTTGGGTGTCTTGATACCATGACTGCCTAGTCAATTTCTGTCTCCTATCATTTTCAAATCATGAGCTAAAATTAACCTGTCATCCCTTAAATGGTTCTCGGCAAGTATTTGGTGAGTGTCGAGAAAAATAAGTAATACATGTTCAAACTCCAAAGCCTGATGTGGTGGCACACACCTTTAATCCTAGCACTGGGGAGGCAGAGTTAGGGGGAATCTTTGTGAGTTCAAGGCCAGACTGAGACTACAGAGTGAGTTCCCAGTCAGACTGGGCTCGAGTAAGGCACTACCTTGAATAAACAAAAAAGTTCAAGCTCCATCACAACAAAAGAAGAAAGAAAGAAAAAAGAAAGGAAGGAAGGAAGAAAGAAAGAAGGGGAGAAAAAGAAAAAAGAGGAATTAGAGAAAGAAAAATGTGAACGAAGCAATTATCTTGCTAAATGTCACATAGTTGATAACTGACTGAGATAGAAATTTGGGTAATTGCAAAGGTATGAAAATGCCACATCTCAAAAATCTAATTCTCACCACTATACTACTAAACTATATTGCCCTATTTGTTATTGATTTAAAAATTGTGGATATTCTAACTGAATGTTCATACACATTAATAAAAACATAATATTTTTAAAATCTTAAAACCTGTGTTCAATAATATTTATTCAATATTGTACACATGTATAGCAAAGAACCAAGAGGAAAGGGCAATAAAGTAGATACCTAGGGAGAAAAAAGAAAAAAAAAACATCATGAAGATGTCTTGTAATTAGCTAGAACTAGAAGGATATATATATATATATATATATATATATATATATATATATATATATATATATATATATATATATATATATATATATATATATATATATATATATATATATATATATATATATATATATATATATGGATTGGAGCAATGGCTCAGGAGTTAAAAGCACTTCTTGCAAAGCTTGACTGTCTGGGTTTGATTTCTGAGTACCCACATAAAGCCAGAGGCACAAAGTGGAGGATGCATCTAGAGTGCATTTGCAGTGGCAGGAGGCCCTGGTGTGCCCATGTGTGTGCTCTCTCTCCCTACCCCCTCTCATGAATGACTAAGACAATATTTAAGCAGTAAAAGTATTTTTAAAAGGAATTTTGAGCCTGAAATTGAGCCTAAAATTTTGACTTCTAAGATCACTCGAAAAACTGGTGGTATATTTCTTGAGCTCAAAATAGAATCCCAGTTTAGTGGACATTGTCCCAGAGTTGACAGTTTCTAAATCTTATGGAGAACTTGAGGTGCCCACTCTTGAGGGACATCACTATGAGCAGGAGTTCATGTTTTGAGGACTTGTGAGTGCAATTGATAAGCTCCATTATATGGTTACACCACAATGTGACATATTCTGAGTGCTGCTGTAAAGTAAATCTGATGTCAACTTATCATTTTACCATATTCAAAAAAGCATATGGAAATATTATCACTATTGAACTTTCTAATTGCTTAGAACCTGAAGGAAGAAGAATGGGAAGGAATTATTTTGGCACATTGGAATGTCATCATTGGGTTTTCTTTCGAAAACTTACAAGTTCCAGGCAACAGATGTATCACATAATTGTAAGAGCTAATGAAAAACTCATCTGTACATAAATTCATCTCTGACAATCAAAAAGAAAGCATGGCTTAATTTCTTGTGTAATCTTAAACTCATTATGGCTCCAGGAAGACCAGGCAAACAACTTGGCCTCTTTTGTGGTCGTAATTACTTATTTGGTTATTTGATTCATTACTGTTATGATAAATCTCTACAGGTACAGAGACAATGACATATTTTAAGATTCTCCCTGAGAAACCAATTTGCATGAAAATGTTATTTTTTTAATGATACAAATATTCAAACAGTTACTGAAATACTGATTCTATTAGAAATATATGCCAGGTCCCAGGCAAGCTGGGACTGATAAAGTTACACTATGATTCCCTGTGATTTCTTACTTATCAAATCAGAAATAATTGCCCTATGTAGTTCAATAGATTCCTATGAGCAACAAAAGAAGTTCATTTATCCAAGAAACAGTTAAGTGTTCAAGAAAGGTTTATTCATTCAGGCAGGGTAGACAAGGTGCTTTCTGAATAGCAAGGAATGTTCTGGTACCAGGCACCTAATGATGAGCATGGCTAGTAAGATATACTCTCTTATAGAGCTAATGTTTTAGGTAAGAATTAAAAACTTCAGTTATACATGGGATGAGCGTCACAAAGGGAAGTGTTGGATTGCATTAGTCAGGCTTTTCTAAGGAATGGAACTGGTAGCAAGAATTGTAGTCAAAATTGGATTTATTGGATTAGCACATGGAGTCCCACAATAGCATTCTGCCAGCCACAGAGTCAAGGAACCTGTAACTGCTCAGTCCATGTGGCTGGATGCCTCAGTGGTCCCAATCTAGCACTGAAGGCCTAAAGGCTTCCTGGGGAGCTGAGCTGCTTGTCTTCATTCCTGTCTGGAAGGCTGAGGAAACATCATTCCTATGCCATGAAGGGATAGATGATAAGGATGAATGCATGTCTAAGTCAGGACATGGACCAACAGCCAGGCAGCTGAAAGAGAGAGATTTCCTTCTCCTTTATATAGACTTAGGGCAGGGGGTCTTACAACACTTTTCCAGACTTATTGACTTTCTATTTCTCTGGAATTTCCTTCCTGCACTGCCTTCCCAGGAAGGGATGTTTATTTCTAACTAACATGACTTCCTGAATCCTCTGAGCCTCCTTTCTCTCTTTAATTCAGAAAAAAAAAATCTGCTACACAACACTCAAGATTACTGTGGTTTGTTAACAGGTCAAGTTGACAACAAAACTTAACCATTCATGGATATAATGGAAAAGCATTGGAACCTGGGAATTCAGGGAGGAAATAACCGACAAAGGGGAATTTGGCCTGAAAAGGGAGAGTTGTGTATAATCACTATATTCCAAGTAGAGTAAAGAACATATGCAATGGTCTATAGGAATTTGAGGAACTGGAATTGACAGAATACTCAAATCATGAATTACAAGGAAAAGTGAATGATAACAATTTTGAGAACACAAAATAATATTGAGAACATAGCTTGTTTCAAACACTCTCTGTGTGTGTGTGTTTGTGCATGTAGATGTGCACACACCATATGCAAACATGCAGAGTCCAGAGGGATTTTTGAGTGTTCTTTCTGATATTTCTTTGAAATTTAGTCTCTCATGGAGCCTGGAACTGCTAACTGTAATAAAACTGATAGAGAAGCAGGACCCACTGGTTCTTCTGTCTCTGCTCCCCACAGAACTGGGGTAACAGATGTGTCCATGGTTATGGCCATTTTGTACATGAGTCCTGGGGATTAAACTCAGGTGGTCTCAGGACAACCCTGGCTTTCATGCTTGTGTGACAAGCATGCTTACATATTGATCCAGCTCTCCCTCCAACCCCTTAAACTTTTTTGAAGCATTATGGCAACATGAAATAAGCTCTGAAAAATTGGGGGCCTTTGACTCAACAATTCCATATTTAAATATCTTTAGTATTAAAATGATATGGTATATAGGAAAAAAGATATTCATTTTCACGTCTGTTATTTTAATATATATTTTAATGGTGATTTAAAAAATATATATATATATATATATATATATACATAAGAATGTATTAAGAACTTCTTGTGTGCACATTGGGACTAGAAAGACAGCTCAGTAGTTAAAGGCTCTTTCTTGCAAAGCCTGATTGTCTGGGCTAGATTCCCTAGTACCAACATAAAGTCAAATGTACAAAGTGGTGCATGCATCTGGAGTTCGTCTGCAGTGTCTGGAGGCCCTGCCATGCTCATACTCACTCTCTTTGTGTCTCTATCTCTGTTTCCTTCTCTGTCTCAAATAAATAAAAAAACATAAATTTAAAAAGATGAAAAAAGAGTGAAGTTCAAGTAGACAATGATCATATTGTGGCTCTGTGTCCCAAGGATACTGGAGTCATACCTGAATGTCCCACAAAAGTCCCTGTTTTGGGCACTGTGGGGATGTAGCGGAAACATTGAGAGGTGGCCCTAATGGGAGCTTTGTCATTGGAGGCAGGCCAGTGAAGGGGCTAATGGGACTCTACCACCTTTGTCTTCTGCCCTTGCAGGCCAGGAAGTGAGTAGCTTTGCTTCACTAGGGACTCCCTGCCATGATGTTCTGCCCTACCAAACAGGGTCTTTCCATCACTGTTGTAGTCAGCTGCATGCAGCTGGGATGAATCTTCAAACCAGGGACAAGTTGGGGGTAGGAAAGTATTTATTGAAACTACAGATTGAGGGGAAGTTCTGGAACAGTGAAAGAGGCTGGCCCTCTTTCACAGGTCAAAGCAGAGAGAGAAACCCATCCCCAACACCACACACAGAACAGCAAACAGGCAGGAAGGCCAAAGAGAGAATTTCTTCCCCTTTATATAGCCTTTGGGTGGGTGGGGCCTTATAATCCTTTCCCAGACTTAATGGCTTTTTGAGTCTCTGGAATTTCCTTCCTGCACTTCCCCTACAGGAAAGGATTTTTACTTCTAGCTTCTTTGAGCTTCTTTACATCCTGCCCCCTATAGGCTGCCTTCCTATAAACATCTTCAGAGACCTACCCAAGATAATTAAAAAGATCAAGTTGACAACAAAACCTAACCATCACAATTACTAAAACTGTAAGCCAAAGTAAACCTTTCAATATGGAAATTGAGTATCTCAGATGTTTGTCACAGTAACAGAAAGTTTACTAAACCTGAATAACTCTTAGATGTGGATATTCTGATCTTACTTAGGATCTTTCTAGAAAACCTGTCTACTTCTTCTCTGGAAATACATTAGTTTTACTATCCTGGAGTGACTTTAGGAAAAAGAGGGGAAATTCTCCTCTTTATTATCCTGGGCAGCAACATGCCTTTGACCTGTACAGTGACTATTTTTATCTTCTTAGGTGCTGTTGCTATGGAAACTTGGTCTGAATAAATGCTATAGAAAGTTGTTTCCCAAAGTCCTTTTGACTTTTGAATTACTTTTTGTCATTTTAATCTAATAATTCTTAATGTTGTTTTGGCAAGTGTTACTCTAACCAGAGCACATATGACACTACTGTGTCAGGATTGAAGGTTGGCTACATGAAGGTTCAAAGTCCTCTCACCTCTCACAGGTTCATTAAGTGCAGATCAATCTAAAGAAGTCTCTGCCAGTAATTAAAGGAAGCCACCTCTACCTCTTCCAATCCCAGCTCTACTAGACCACAGGTCAAAATATATACTGTCTAAACTCTAATCTACCTAAAGTAGGTGATTTACTTGCACCATATGGAAATGATTGGATTAAAGCAAACAAATCATTTTATATCAAAGAACTTGTCCAGCCATTAGCTTAACAGCCTACAGTCAAAATTAATTAACTTCAGTGATCCAATCTATTTCCTGTGAGCAAAAGGACATTTTAAAATAGAAATAAAATATTTTGATTCTATACACATATTAATTTCATTGACTATTACAGGAACAAAAACAGAAGTATAATTTTATAGAAAAGATTAATAAGATGTCATAAATAAATATAATCAGAAAGTTAAACATGTAAGAGCCAGCAAGGAACTTCTGCAGTGATAACTTTAAGATGCTCATGGAATTGATGAAGATGTTAGAAGATGGAAAGATCACCTATATTCATGGAATAGAAAAGTTAATATGACCATCCTACCAAAAACAAGCAAAAACAAAAATTAGTTTGAAGCTGGACCAGAGTACCCTTAAGCCTGCTCCCAAGTGACATACCTCTGCGGCAAGGCTCCACCTCTCAAAAGACTCACAAATTTTCCAAACAGTCATTAGTTGGGGACCAAGTATTCAAAACCCATGAAGAATATTTCATTAAAATCACCATAGTTGATCATTAAAACTAGGTAAGTCCCTAATGCTGAACACAGAGCATGTTTTTGGTTACAGAACATTAAAAAAAAACATAAAATAAAACTGGAAACTGAGTTGTAATCTTCCTCCCTGACAGCTAGCTTTCTTTATGAGAGAAGGTTGTATACAAGCTGTCAGGGAGAAAAGTCATCAACAATCCTACATAGTTGTGGAACTGGTGCAATAGTGGTATGAAAGTTATGGGAATAACCAACTGCTCTCTGACTGGACTTGAGGCCAGCTCCATAGGAGGGAAATCATGCCTGGTACTATAAATCTGGTTAAAAGTCTTTGCTTAGGGACATTAGTCTTAGGGGAAACCCATTACTGTGGTTACACTATTCAGACTTCATGTTGAAATGCCACCTAAAATATCTATGTTCCCCCCCCCCATAGATTGATACTGCTCACAGCTCATGCACAGAATTTTCACAGAGGTTGGAGGATTGCCATGAGCTCCATGCCAGCCTGAGACTACATAGTGAATTCCAGGTCAGCCTGGACTAGAGTGAGACCCTACTTCGAAAATCAAAATCAAAAACAAAACAAAACATAAGAACTTTATGCATAGATGTTAATACATAGATACACAGCTGGCAAAGTTATGATGAATAAACAGTATGTACACACCTTCAAAATATTTTTTAAAAGATTTACTGCTATCAAACTGACTAGTCATGACATACTACACAGAATGATATGACAATACAGGTTATGAGTTACAAATAGAATTTCCCAAAGATAAGAACCTTGAATCTGAGTGCAGTAAGGTTATGGTAGTCTTTCAAGGTCACAGGCTTTATTAAAGGAAGGAGATGAAAGGATGGTGGATAGTGTGAGGGGATGAAGAGAGTGAAAGAAAGGTCTTAGGTAGTTTGTTTAGATATTGAGAAAAATTAGCAAATAAGTATGAAAATTCCCACTTTCTTTGTAAAAAGTTTTATTGTTACAAAAATATGAAATTTAGTTGGGGTAGCTATATTCCCACTACTTTATCATTGCTTATTTGTAAAATTTTACTTTTATGACTAATTCCTTCAATTTATTAAGAAAACTCTCCTTATTTATTACATCACAGATGCTCAAATATTCTTCTCCTGTATGGCTTTACATTGTATCTCCTCCCATCAATATATGGGTTACATGGGTTATTTAATTAATCTATTTTTCTATCTCACTGAGAATAATTCTGTGTAGTGGGCATCGTGGGAAGGTATTGTAGCTAGTATTCTACAGGCTTGAGATAGTCTTTAATTAATGTTTATTGGATCAAATTTTCCCTAGTTAAAATGAGAACACTTCTGAGAACTAAAATAAAATATACAGAATGACCTCTCCACACTAAAATAAAGGTCACTGTGACTTAAAATTAATACTTCAAGCCATACAATCCCCTTAGTGGTACTAGTGAAAAGGGTTGAACAGAAGGCATTGTGGTATAAGAGGCCTGGGCCCTCACTGCTGGGGGTGTCCTTCAGCTGAGCTGGGAGGAAAGGGGGCATGTCACTGTAAACAATTTGCCTGTCTTATTATTATTTCTAAGACTCTGTTCTCCCTGCCTTTAACAGACTCACAGTTCTTTTAAAGAGAAAATCATGCAAAACCACCTCCCCCCAAAAAAATCTAGGAATAACTATGTGTCAAGGACTGCCAACGGGCTGGCAAGGATCTTGTGAAGTTGTTTCATGAAGTGGAAGAAGCAAAATACTCAATGACATGTGCAAATGAATGATATTGCCATACTTACATGCATGACTTTTCCATATGCATATGTTAACATGAAAGAAATATAAAACTGTCTAGAATCAAAATGTAGTTAATTGGGTCAATTCTAACTTAAAAACAAAGAAAATTACTTAAGCACATATTATTTGTTTATGCATGACATTTTGTTGCAAGATTCTTGAGGAGGGCATATTGACCATATAAGAGAGAAGGTAATTCAAGGGGCAGAAGGTTCCAAACACCTTTAGTCCCTGAGCAGAAGGCTTTGTCTTCAGAGGCTCACATATTTGGAAAAACTGTTTAAGAGTAGACATCTGTCATTGTTTAATTTAACTCCTTATATAATCATTGATCTTTTTATATTCTATCACACCTCTTAGTTTGGTTATATCTGAGCTCAATGCCAGCTGGTATTCTACAGTGTATGGGGGCCCAGTTGACAGTCTCAGTCAAGTTCAAGTATACTTGCTTCACAGTTATATGGTGGCTAGAGTTTTCCTCATCACTCATCCTATGGTTAAAATAATCCCAGGTGGTAGATTATCCACTGCTGAAGCTTATAACTGTACCATCCAATAGGTAATAACTAATATGCTGTTATTAATATCAAAGTTAATTATAATTAAATAAAATAAAAAATTGTTTCCCAGCATACCATAGGGTGTTACCATATGGGACAGCACAGAGAGCATTTCCATCCTAGGAGAAAGCTTGTTTCCCAGCACTGACAATTTACCCAAAGCTCCATAGACAGGCTGACAGGCAATCAGAACTGGAATTCCGAGTTTCAGTCGGGCGAGCAGGCTGCCTGGGGAGGGGGCTCTTAAGCACATATTATTTCAGATATTTGGTATTATCTTATAAAAATGCAATACACAAACTTAATAGGCTTAACGATCTACAATTTGTCCATGTTGCAGATGGTCCACAGTTTATAAGTAGTGGTGTGAGTACTCAAACATTGTCCACTAAACACACACACACAATCTATCTATCTATCTATCTATCTATCTATCTATCTATCTATCTATCATCTATCTATGGTGTGGAACATACCTTCTACTTATTTGTGTGTGTGTGAGAGAGAGAGAAGGAGGGAGGGAGGGAAAGAGAGAGAGAGAGAGAGAGAGAGAGAGAGAGATAGAGAGGAGAGAGAGCCACAAAGAGAAAGTATGGGCAAATCAGTCTCACTTGAAACTGCAAATGAACTCCAGACTACTCACACACCACTTTGTATTTCTAGCTTTGCATGGATCCTAGGGAATTGAACCCAGACTGACAAGATTTGCAAGCAAAAGTTTTTATCTGCTAAGCCATCTTCCTAGCCTCTGATATTTTATTGTATGAAAATAAAAGGAAAAGTTCCTATCATTCAAGATCTGATAAATCAAACAGTGTCTTGGGTCTCTATTTCCTCTCTGTAGGTTTTCCCCTGTGAAACTTGAGCACCTCAGCCAGTATTCATATTGAACAAGTGTGTTTTACTTAGGGAAAGCCTCAAAGGCAAGAAGTTGGGCCACCTGGCAGATCTCACATCAACAAACATATGATTCCTCACCTTTTGGTGACAAGATCATTTAAAATTTTTTTTTCTTTTATTTTCAAGCAGACAGAGCTAGAAGAGAGACAGACACAGAGAGAATAGGCATGCCAGGGCCTTCAGCCCTTGCAAATGAACTCCAGATACACGTGCCACTTTGTGCATCTGGCATTATA
This sequence comes from Zapus hudsonius, assembly GCA_004024765.1. NCBI lineage: Eukaryota > Metazoa > Chordata > Mammalia > Rodentia > Dipodidae > Zapus > Zapus hudsonius. The sequence goes on from PVHP010022075.1 coordinate 25,716, forward strand.
TGAGTACTGTGGAATTGAAGCCTGGTCTTTAGGCTTTGCAGGCAAGCTCCTTAACCACTGAGCAATCTCTGCAGCCCCAGAAGACCAATTGTGACATCTTTCATCTTGATACAGAGCCACTACAAAAAAAACACTTCCTAGGGGTGTGCAGAAGAGGTGGACAGAGATACATGGTCGCAGAAAGCTGGAAGCACAGTAATGGTCTTAAGCAATGCAGAAAAGATATTGGGGAACCCTGTGAAAAGAGGACTAGTTTCTATTATTTCCCAACCAACACACAAGATCAAGGATGAATTCCTTCTTACCCTTTCCATTTGCTTTATTCTTTCATATATATATACATCAGTGACAGATTTGAAGGAAAGAGACACAATGTCCTTATATGCTATTATTATTATTATTATTATTATTATTATTATTATTATTGGTCAGGCTTTCTTTCTCTACAAGTGGAAAATTTGATTATGTTCATGCTTTTAAATTTGATCAGAAAGTCAGGTTTGAATCTAGAAATTTACACAGAGTGAGGAGTTTTAAAAGATTTTGCATCTTTAGACTTAACTCTTCAGTAATAGAATGCAGAAAGCATCTACTTGTTTTGTATTGGTTAGTATTACAAACAACCATCTGGCTATCAGAAGTGTCTGCTCATTGAAAGCAAACACAAGCATCTCTCACATGGGGCAAGGAGACAAAGACAGAGGTTGAAGTTAACAAAAACTTAGCCATGAAAGAGAAAAGAATGCAAGAATTATTTTCACCTGGAAAAAGATTTTAGGAACTGTTTTATTGTTGTTATCTTCATTAAATAATAACCAAAACACATTTGCCACAGGCCCACATCTCTGTCTCTTCTCACTCTGAAAACTTTCCCAAAATCAGCCTGCTACTTGCCCCTAACCAGATACCTGCTCTAATTCCTCAGTCTCCATGAAAAAAGTCATGAGAATTTTCACAACTGTGACAGTGACATGTCAGTTTGTTCCTACTGTGTTCCTGTGAACTTGCCATTGCCTTCTTTAGGTATTAATTGATGTTAGTTTCTTTAAGATGACTGACATACCTGAAAAGTGCTGTCTAATCTTTATGATTTTGGCTGAGATAACTGTTTTCATGAATGGAGCTGTCTCTGCTTATCAGGTAGGAGTTAGGGCAATCCCAGTGCTAATTATAAGAGCTCTCATTCTCTCCCTTGTGACTTTTCTTCTCTGTCCAGCTGTGAATGATTTATTTCTCCTGGGCAAAGAATAAAATTTAATAAAGCTCTTTAGCAATTACATTTCAATCTTCCTTTTTAACAGACAGCTATTCTTCACTGGTAGTGAAAGAACACACAAAATGAATCAAGGATAAGAATGGACAGTTTAATTGAATTAAACATTTTAATACTTATCAATGATTCAAAAAGCTCTAAATATATACACTGTAAAACTGATGAAAATTTAATATCCTGTTCAATCTGGGTATATATGTTGGAAATTAAGGAAATTTCTATACTATGATGGGTATAACCATGAAAATAGCGTTCTTTGAAGATCAACTTGACAATATTATTCAAAAATTGAAGTTTATGTAGTACTTTGACTCCATAATCACCACCCCCAAGTATAAGTGCCCTTGGTGGGAAGTTTTTTTTTTCCAACTCCTGTATGCCTCAATCTTCCCTGAATCAAATCAGTGGCTTTGTCTCCTTCATTAAACTTCCCCTTCCATTTTCCTTGAAAGCAGACTGATGAAAAGCTCACAGGACCAGGAACTGCTAAGATACTTGAAAACAGGAGAAAAAGTAAAGATGTGACAAGCTGAATTTAGTGAGGAGTTGAGAATAGACTTACATTTGCATTATATGATAAGGAGACCATCCCTAACCAGAAGGAACTATTCCCTACACAAACATATTCCCCGCAAAGAGTTCAAAACTGCTGCCCCCTAATCCTGGAAATCTTGGAGTTCTACCTGGACTTATTGGTTTATTGAATGATAGTCTTGTCAACCATTAGGCATGCCTAAGGATAGGAATAGATGCTCAAAGATTTCGCCCCAGATGCAAGAAAATGGTAGTTACAAGCATAGGATTTGAAGTTAAAAATTTCAGATTAGAATTATAGTTCCTGATTATAGTTTCATTTTGGAAACTTATCATGTCTTTCTGCACCAATTTGTGAATAGATAAAACAAATATTTTTCAAAAACATAATTGTGTGGATTAAGTGTGGCTACTGAACAAAAACCTAGTCTTAAACCGGGTGTGGTGGTGCACACCTTTAATCCCAGCACTCGGGAGGCAGAGGTAGGAGGATCGCCGTGAGTTCAAGGCCACCCTGAGACTACACTGTGAATTCCAGGTCAGCCTGGACTAGAGTGAGACCCTACCTCGAAAAACCAAAAAAAAAAAAAACAACAACAACAACAACAAAAAAAAAAAAACAAAAAAAAAAAAACTAGTCTTTACTTCTACCACCACCACCATCACCATCATCCTTTCTGGCCTAAAATAACTTCTGGAATTTAAAAGATTATAACTTCTGTGTTGGGTCATGCTGTCCATTCTTTATAATTTCCAGGTTTGGATTTTACCCTTGAGAATAGGAACCAGATAGTTCTCACCTGAAAAGAAATGAGATAGTTTATTCTGGAGTCTGAGTAACCATGGGCCGAAACATAGATTTAGATTGCCCAAAACTCCATGTTTCAGCTTGTTAACAATTTCTTGATTTTTATAGGTACAGAAGAGGTGACCAAGGTGTTCCTTAAATCCACTGGTGGAAACAATCCAGGAGAATGGTCAGAGTGACCCTGGGAAATCTGTGCTATAGGCCTTGGTGCTATCTGATGACTATCTTAGCTTTCAGGTTGGTAAATGCCATGGGCTGGAGATGGGGGACCAGTCGACGGTCTTACATTCCAAAAAGTTTACTGGTGAGTCGTAGGATGTTCCTTCCCACACCAAAGTGAGTGATAAATGCTTTTAAAGGGGCTAATATGATATAGTCCGAGGTAATTTGGCTGTGGACATGCAACCTTCTAACTTCTCTATAATCCTTCCATTCTGATCAGCCTTGTAGGGTTTTGGATTTTGGTGTGTCTGCTTTCAGATGACTTCAGTTCATGCTCTTAAGACTCTCATTGCCCATGTCTTATGATGTCTGCAGCAGATAGCACAATTCACTGGCTCTTTCTCTCGCCATCACACTGCATCACTTTCTAAGCTGCTCTCCGACTTCTTGGGAGCAGTGGTTTTGTTTGAACAACTACACACCCAAGCTGATGAAGCTGTTTTTTCATGACACAGTGGACAGGGTCAGATTCCAATTAGTAAGTTTTCCTTCCATCTGTAACCTAAATCATCAATTTACAGCTGGGCATTTTTGGACTTGCTTTACAGATCAGTTGTATTGAAATTATTTTTGTCCTAAGAGAGATTTATGCAAAAATCCTTTTGAAATCATGAAGTACTTTTGAAATCAATGGCACTGTTGTTTCTGTCTTTTGGCATTGGTTACAAATTCTCCACACTAAATTTTAATCATTAAACAAAAAGCATCTAGGGCTGGAGAGATGGCTCAGCTGTAGAGGCACTTGCCACCAGTGCCTAAGGCCCTGGGTTCAATTCCCCAGTACCCACATAAGCCAGACCTATAAGGTGGTGGCCCTGGGGCTCTCTCACTCTCTTTCTCTCTCTCTCTCTCTGCTTGAAAATGAATAAATAAAATATTTTTTTTATTTTAATAATTTATTGTCCATAATGAGTTACAACATTTAGTGGGCAAACAATGAGTTGTTATCCCCAATTCCCCGCTGCCCTCCCCTCCCCCCTCCACTGGATAACCTCCTCCATGGGTCGTCTGGATCAGTCCTTGTGACAGGGGACCATGGATAGCCTAGTATTCAGCCAGGTTCTCCTGGCCATACCTCTGGATAATCTCCCC
>PVHP010022076.1:0-28797 GCA_004024765.1 Zapus hudsonius
GGGTGGGTGTGTGGGTGGATGGGTGAGTGGATGTGTATGTAGATGCATGGAGAATGGGTGGATGGTGTGTATGTCAGTGCAGAGAGTGAGGCTGCTGGGCCACTGTGATGTGGTTGAGAGGTGCTCTCTCCCTGGGGAGCCTGAGCTCTCCCAAGCCGAGGGAAGAAGCTCAGTTCACGCTCGGGGTGGGGGGGCAGTGATGCTCATGACAACCAGCCAGCACAGCTCTGCTTGCAGAACCCCACTTTGGAGTGGCACCCATGTTCTCCTCTGGGGTGGGAATTTGAGGGCCTTGGAGAAGTGATAGACACAGGCGCCACCTGCCATCCTGTGGCAGTAGCCAGCCCCAATATCTCCTCCCATGCTGTGGGGCAGGTCACGTGGAGATTGCTATCCTCAAGTCAGCTTCTGAGAAGTCACAGGGAGGGGTGGTGGCCCTGGGTCAGTTGTGGCTGGGGTGGGGGGCTGAGCCTTTCCCCAGGCCACAGAGGCAAGGGACTAGCTAGATGCTCTCATGGCCGGACAGAAGAGGGCACTGAGTGGTTTCCAAGCCAGAGGAGCGGTGGCCATCTACAGCCACGTCACCCCACTGGAACTATGGCAGACCCCATTTCTCAGCATGGATGGGGCAGAAAGGAGTCATGAACACAAGGGGAAGCCCATTGTCCCTTGGTATGTTTGTATGTTGGTCTGTAGCCCAGTCTAGCCCCAAGCTTACTCTGTGGGCCAAACTGAAGCTTGTGGCAATCCTCCTGCCTCAGCTTCCCAAGTGTTGGCATTACAAGCCTGCACGCCATCCGCTTTGCAGCTGCTGTTACTGACCTGGCCCACCCTAGGTGTGGCTGGCTCGGGGTGCCGTGCCTGTGGGTACTGGTCTCAGATTGGCTGTCCTGGTTCTCCAGCATTGTGGATGTCGGCGGCCAGAAGTCCGAGCGTAAGAAGTGGATTCATTGCTTCGAGAATGTCATCGCCCTCATCTACCTGGCCTCGCTGAGCGAGTATGACCAGTGTTTGGAGGAAAACAACCAGGAGGTAGGGCCTGGGGTCCCTCATCCTTGTGTGAGCTCACTGGGGCTTTAATCCTGACTTCTATGCTTTTTTTTGGGGGGGGGGCTTGTACCCACCATAAGCATTTGTGTGGCCAGGTGCCCAAACCCACAGGCAGGCACAGCTGAGAATTCCTGTTCCTTGATGCCTTCACCGTGGAACACTGACACTGTCACACGCATGTGTGGACGCTTCCTTGGGTCAGTTGGGGCTAGACCCAGCTAAGAATACTCCAAGTGCCATTACAGCCCCCAAATTTGGCTCCTCCTGCAGCCGGTAGGAAGCCATCTCCAAAAAGGGTAAAGATGGTGGGTTGGTTTTTTAAATATTTTATTTATGAGAGAGAGAGAGAGAGAGAGAGAGAGAGAGAGAGAGAGAGAGAGAGAGAGAGAGAGAATGGGTGCACCAGGACCTTCAGCCACTGCAAAAGAACTCCAGATGCATGCACAGCTTTGTGCATGTGGCTTTATGTGGTTACTGGAGAATTGAATTCGGGTCCTTAGGCTTTGTAGGCAAGTGCTTTAACTAGCGAGCCATCTCTCCAGCCCAAGGTAGTGTTTTTTCCCTGTCCCTCACTCTGCTTCTGGCTGGCATTGAACTTCAAATCCTCTGCCTCAGCTTACCTACTGTGGGCACAGTAGATGTACATTACCAGGCTAGTCAGCTTTTTTTTTTTTTTTGGTAGGGTCTTCCTCTAGCCCAGGCTGACCTGGAATTCACTGGCTGGCTTTGAACTCAGAGTGCTCCTCCTGCCTCTGCCTCCCAAGTGCTGGGGCCCACCATATCCGGCTTGTTCTGCTCTCTCTATATATATATATTTTAGAGCCAGGCATGGTGGCACATGCCTTTAATCCCAGCACTTGGGAGGCTGAGGTAGGAAGATTGTAGTGAGTTCGAGATCAGCCTGAGACCACAATTCCAGGTCAGCTTGGGCTAGAGCAAGACCCTCCCTCGGAAAAAAAAATACATTTGAGAAAGAGAGAGAGAGAGAGAGAGAGAGAGAGAGAGAGAGAGAGAGAGAGAGAGAGAATGGGCATGTGCCACATTGTGCATCTGGCTTGATCTCTTTATGTGGGTCCTGGGGAATTGAACCCAGGTCTGCAGGCTTTGCAAGCAAGTGCCTTTAACCACTGAGCCATCTCCCTGCCTCTCCGTTTAGCTCTTCTTGTCCGCAAGGCCTGGCCTCTTCTTTTGTAGCATAAACTTGATTTCTTCACTGAATCTGGGGCAAGGTGGTTGGATACAACACTAACTCAAAAGGTTTCCGTGAATGTGAGGATCAGACACGAAACACTGGCTTTTTTTTTTTTTTGGTTTTTCAAGGTAGGGTCTCACTGTAGCCCAGGCTGACCTGGAATTCACTATGTAGTCTCAGGTGGCCTCGAACTGATGGTGATCCTCCTGCCTCTGCCTCCCAAGTGCTGGGATTAAAGACATGCACCACCATGCCTGGCTGAAACACTGGCTTCACAAGGGATCAGAGTGGATGGAATCCTTCCAGTGCAGTCACACACACGCACGCGCGCGCGCGCACACACACACACACACACACACACACGCACACGCACACGCACACACTCGCGCGCACACGCACTGCCGTACTAGGGCCACCCCGTAAGGGCAGTGCAGTGCAGTGGCTTCTTTCTCAATACTGGAAGCCGATGTTCAAGGTCAAGGTATGGAAGGGGTGGGCGCCCTATGAGTCTCGGGTGTCACGTGTCCCAGGGACTGGTGGTCCGCAGGTCATCAGTCACCTCCCTGCATGTCCAAATTTCCAAGTAATTTCACACGTCGCTTTTGGGAAGGTGTCCTTCAACTCAGCACAGCCACACAAAGACCTCGGGGTGCACACCACACTCAGGTCCAGCCTCACAGGCAGCTGGGCAACGGATGGGCCCAAGCCTCCCTGTGGAGATGGCGGTCCAGTGTCAGCCACGATGCCCCTCTGCCTCTAACAGAACCGGATGAAGGAGAGCCTGGCACTGTTCGGTACCATTCTGGAGCTGCCCTGGTTCAAGAACACCTCAGTCATCCTCTTCCTCAATAAGACGGACATCCTGGAGGAAAAGATCCCCACCTCACACCTGGCCACCTATTTCCCCAGCTTCCAGGGTGAGTCGTGGTGCTCTCTTGGGCCTGGAGCTGCTCCTTCCACACCCAGGGCCACCCCACAGAGCCCCACGTTCTCCCTGTGTGGAATGGAGCTGGGCGTGGTGGTGCACGCTTTAATCCCAGCACTTGGGAGGATGGCTGTGAGTTCAAGGCCACCCTGGGACTACATAGTGAATTCCAGGTCAGCTGGGCTAGAGCCAGACCTTATCTTTTTTTTTTTTTTTAAATATTTTATTTATTCATTTTCAAGTAGAGAGATACAGAGAGAGAGAGAGAGAGAGAGAGAGAGAGAGAGAGAGAGAGAGAGAGAGAGAGCACGCACATCAGGGCCACCACCTTATGGGTCTGGTTTATGTGGGTCCTGGGGAATTGAACCAGGGGCCTTGGACACACGAAGCAAGTGCCTTAACCGCTGAGCCATCTCTCCAGCCCCAGACCTTATCTTAAAACACCAAAAATACCACTTTGTGCATCTGGCTCTATGTGGATATAGGGATTTGAACCTGGGCTGTCAGGCTTTGTAAGCAAGCACCTTTAACCACTGAACCATCGCTGCAGTCCACCTTCTTTGCACGTGTGTGTGTGGACGTGTGTGTTACAGGCATGCCAGGTTCTCTCGCTGCAATCACATGTCTCTCCATGGGTGGGTGGGAAAATGAAGTCAGGCCTTTGCAAGCAAGAACCTATAACCACAGCGCCACCTCCATGGCCCCCTCCTTCCTCCCATGCTTCCATCCTTCCCCACTCTCATCCCTCCCTCCTCCAGCCTTCTCTTCTTCTTTTGTATTGAGACAGGCTTTCATATAACCCTCCTGCCTCACCTCTCGAGTACTGGGAACCACCACAACCAGATTAGAGTCTCTCTAATAATTCTATTTATTTGGAAGCAGAGAGAGAGAGAGAGAGAGAGAGAGAGAGAGAGAGAGAGAGAGAGAGAGAATGAACCAGGGCCTCCAGCACTGCACACAAACTCCAGGTGCACGCACCACTTTGTGCATCAGGCTCTGCGTGGGTGCTGGGAATGGAACTCAAGCCAAGTCGTTAGGCTCTGCAGACCAACAGCTTAACCACTGAGCCATTTCTCCAGATCCCCGCCCCCCTTTTTTTTCCGAGGCAGGGTCTCGCTCTAGCCCAGGCTGACCTGGAATTCACTCTGTAGTCCCAGGCTGGCCTCGAACTCACAATGATCCTCGGCCTCCCAGCATGCCCGGCTCCGATCAGCATCTTTCTCTTCACTAAATTCGGCCCCAAGTCCCCTAGCTGAGACTCACTGGCCCATTTCAAGCCACGTGACTAGCCTTCATGCTTCCAATGGCTGGGATGACAAGGATGGCGCCCGCCCGCAGTAAAGATGGCGCAAGCTCATAGTAAAGATGGCGTCCACCCTGGGTAAAGATGACGCCTGCCCACAGTAAAGATGGCGGGAGCGGCTCTGAGGCCTTCCCCGCCCTGGCGATGGCGCCGAGTCCTCGGAACGACGCCGCTGACCGCCCTCCCGTCCCCGCTCTGTCCCCAGGCCCCCGGCAGGACGCGGAGGCGGCCATGCGGTTCATCCTGGACATGTACACGCGCATGTACGCGGGCTGCGGGGCCGGGCGCGAGCCGGGCGGGAAGGGCGCGCGCTGCCGCCGCCTCTTCAGCCACTTCACGTGCGCCACGGATACGCAGAACATCCGCAAGGTCTTCAAGGACGTGCGCGACACGGTGCTGGCGCGCTACCTGGACGAGATCAACCTGCTGTGACTGACTTCCGGTGGCCCGCCGCCGACTTCCGGTCCGGGCTCCCCGCGCGGGCGCGCCCCCTGGTGGCCGGGCGAGGCGGCGCACCGCGGCTCCCTGAGCGCGGAGCTGGGCAGGTGCGGGGAAGAGACCCCCGCCCAGGGCTGCAGGACACCAGGAGACCCACCCTGCCACCGCCTGTGCGTCCTCAGAGACGGAAGCGGGGAAGTTCTACTGCTGGTGTAGCTACCCATTTCCAGTGTCCACACTGACCTGCTGCGACGGGGATGGTGGAGGGAAACTGAGGCACAGAGAAATCAGGGAACGTGACAGGTCTCCAGCCAGGTGGTAATAGGATTGGCCTTTTATTTATTCTGATGGCGATGGCCCAAAGTGCTGATGACCGTGTAGTGTTGAGGGGCTCAAGCCCAGGTCCCCCCCCCCACCTCCCCATTGCAAATGTGTTTTGTTTTGTTTTTTGTTTTTTTGCTTTGGCTTGTAATTAATTTAACTTTCTTGTTTTGTTTCTTGAGTCAGGGTCTCACTCTGGCCCACATGCTGATCCTCCTGCCTTTGACACCACACCTGGCCAACGTTATAGCTTAAATGCTTTCAAACATTGGTACCACAGGCCTGCCATCCCAGTATTCTGAGGCAGAAGGATTGCAAGTTTTAGGTCAGCCTGAGCTGCAGAATGAGGGGGGTTGGAGAGATGGCTCAACAGTTAAAGCGCTCGCCTGCAAAGCCTAATGACCGAGGTTCAATTCCCCAGTGCTCATGTAAGCGTGCATCTGGACTTCCTTTGCAGTGGCTGGAGACCCTGATGTACCCATAATCTGTCTCTCTGTATCTCTCTGCTTGCAAATTAAAACAAAACAGAACAAACAAACAGACATGGCTGGGGAGAGATGGTTCGGTCAGTAAAAGTTTACTTTTCGAGCAAAAAGCCTGAGTTCAGATCCCCAGACCCAGGTGACAATGCCCAACGTGGCCACGTGTGCCTGTGACCCCGGTGCTGGGGAGGTGGGACTGGAGGGTCCCTGAGGCTCCCTGGTGAGCTCCAGATCACAGAAAGCCCTGGTCTCCCTAGAATACACACGAGCTTGTCTACGCACACATGTAAACAAAACAGACGTTCTGCAACGTTCTGGGACGTAACAGCTGAATTTCTGGGTGAAGTGATGGGGGAAATCCTCACCTCGCAGCCCTCCGTCTCTCCAGCTCCTCGTCTGTGTCCCTTAGCATGGGGACTGTGGTTGGGTGGGTGACGGTGGTGTGTCTCTCCTGAACGAGGGCTGATGTTTTCTCATCATTGTTCCTGGACAACACAGGGTGCCAGCCAGACACCCAGCATGGCTGTCTGGTGATGTCAGGGGTGTCTGAAGGGCGTGAGCACTGGTGGATCCTGGGGACAACCTTGTATCGTCTGTGGTCCCTTTTGCCACAGTGAGAGTGAGGGAGAGGAGGAGCTGAAGTCCCAAGGTCCCCTCCTAGGGTGGGTCTCAGGTGACCCTCTCGAAGTTCCCACTGCCTTCCAGCAGCCGGGTGAGCACTGACCTGGGGGGGAGGGCTCCATATTCAAACCACATCGGCCTGGAATTCACTCTGTAGTCTCAGGCTGGCCTCGAACTCTTGGCAGTCCTCCTACCTCTGCCTCCCCTGTGCTGGGAGTAAAGGCACGTGCCACCATGTCTGCTTATATATTTTTAAAATTTGCCGGGCGTGGTGGTGCACGCTTTTAATCCCAGCACTCGGGAGGCTGAGGCAGGAGGATCGCCATGAGTTCGAGGCCACCCTGAGACTACATAGTTAATTCCAGGTCAGCCTGGGCTAGAGCAAGACCCTATCTCAAAAAACCAAAATAAATAAATAAATAAATAAATTTGATTTATTTGAGAGAGGCAGAGAGTGAATATGGGTGCACCAGGGCCTCCAGCCACTGCAAACGAACTCCACATGCATGCGCCACCTTGTGCATCTGGTTTTACGTGGGTGCTGGGGAATCGAACCTGGGCCATCAGCCTTTGCAAGCAGGCTTTGCAAGCAGGCTTCTTAACTGCTGAGCCCTTTCTCCTGCTTCCCTTTCTGGATTGCACAGCAATGTGCTACCTGTTTGCTTGTTCGTCTCCTCTTACCAGTGTGTCCTGCCAGTCCATGGGGGGCTGAGGCTGGGATGGGGTTCAATCCATGGGGGGCTGAGTTTGGGGTGGGGGTTCAGTCCATGGGGGACTGAGGCTGGGATCGGGGTTCAGTCCATGGTGGGGCTGAGGCTAGGGTTGGGGTTCAGTCCATGGTGGGGCTGAGGCTGGGGTTGGGGTCCAGTCCATGGTGGGGCTGAGGCCGGGATGGGGGTTCAGTCTATGGTGGGGCTGAGGCTGAGGTTGGGGTTCAGTCCATGGTGGGGCTGAGTTTGGGGTGGGGGTTCAGCCCATGGGGAACTGAGGCTGGGATCAGGGTTCAGTCCATGGTGGGGCTGAGGCTAGGGTTGGGATTCAGTCCATGGGGGGTTGAGGCTGGATGGGGCTCAGTATGTGTTGGCATTTCGGCTCAGCGTCTGTGCTGTCCCCACTCAGGCACAGATAGGAGCTTGGTGACCTCACTCTCAAGGTATCACCACCCCCCACTCCCAGGTGCTTCTGCTTGGTCACCCCTGGCCCCCTGGTCATCGTGGCTTCCTGTAACTGTCCCTCACACAGTAAACAAGGGACATGGGAGCAGGAACTGACCGCCTCCCGCTCTGCACAGAGGGAAGCTGCAGTCACCCTCAGACACCTTCAGACACCCGCCCGCCCGCCCGTCCGCCCGCCCGCAGGGCCACTGCCTCCTCCTGACCTCTGACTTCTCTCAGGTTGAGTCACCCTGAATCGGTGCATGGGGGCAGCTCGCTTTTCCTGTGCCACGCCCCCAAAGCAAGGGCTGCAGGTGGGAGTTCCATTAAGGGGTCCTGACCCCAAGACCCACCGTGTCTGTGTCCGGGTGCCCTGTCCAAGAAGCCCTCTGCCCTCTTCGAGGAGCTGCCTTAAGTCTCACAAGGCCGCAGAGCTGCCTCCCGGGCCTCACTTTCCCCTTCAAATGCAAGTCAGGCTCACCCCGGGGGAGACTGTAAGAGCAGCCACCAACTGGGGCTACAGATGGCCTTGAATACCCACTGTGTTGGGGGGGGGTCAAACAGTTATTGATCACCTGCTACGTGCGGGTGGCACCTGCTGTGGTTGGGTGGCATTTATTAAATACCTGCTGTGACAAGCAACAAGCACTTATTAAGCACCTGATGCTTTCGGGTGCCATCTAATTTTTTTGTTTTTTTTTTTTTTTTCCTGTGGCACAGGGTCTTGCTGGCCTCAGACTGTGATCCTCCTACCTAGACCTCCCAAGTGCTAGGACTAAAGGCCTGTGCCACCCCACCTCGACTAGTGACATCTATGGACCACCTGTTGTGTAGGTGCCCTACCTGCCATGTTTAGGTAGCATTTATTAAGCACCTGTTGTGTATGGACAACAGACAGACATTTATTAAGCACCTGCTGCGCACTAGTGACAAACATTTATTTAGCGCCTGTGTGAAGTAGCACCTGCTTCATTTAGGTGACATTTATTAAGCGCCTGCTGTGTACAGGCAACAGGCATTTATTAAGCCTGTTATTTATTGTCTGTGGACAATGACCATTTATTGTGCACCTGCCCATGGTGGGGTTGGCGCTTAGGGACGGGAGGGGTGGCGAGTGTCAGGTGGTACCCATTTCCCAGCATGACTGGCAGCTTTGTACCACCTCCTCCTCTGCTTTCAAGGACCAGAGAGATCACCGGGGCAGCCAGCGGTGCTGAGACTGACAGGAGGGTGTGTCCCCAGCGCCCCCGCCCCTCCACCCGCAGTGGCCGTTAGCTCAGGGTCCCCCTCCCTACCAGGCCTCACCCCCACCCCAGGGCACCTAGAGAATAACAGGAAATTTCAAGTGACAGGAAACCCAGATCCGGCCAGGGTGGCAGCGGGGGACTCCACCCTGCCCGGGGCCTCAGTGTGCCCCGGGGGAGGCCATGAATGTCACGGGGTCCCTGCCGGTGGCGGTGGCCCCCGAGTCTTGCCGGGCCCTGGCGGCCAGGGAGCACAGCCACCTCATCGTCCTTCACTACAATCACTCGGGGCGGTTGGCGGGACGCGGGGGCCCCGAGGATGGGCCTGGGATCCTGCGGGGCCTGTCGGTGGCCGCCGGCTGCCTGGTGGTCCTGGAGAACGTGGTGGTGCTGGCGGCCATCGCCACCCGCATGCGCTCGAGGCGCTGGGTCTACTTCTGCCTGGTCAACATCACCCTGAGCGACCTGCTCACGGGCCTGGCCTACCTGGCCAACGTCCTGCTGTCGGGGCCGCGGACCTTCCGGCTGTCCCCCCGGCTCTGGTTCCTGCGCGAGGGGCTCCTGTTCGTGGCCCTGGCCGCGTCCACCTTCAGCCTGCTCTTCACGGCCGGGGAGCGCTTCGCCACCATGGTGCGCGGGGCCGAGCGCGGGGCCACCAAGACGGGCCGCGTGCTGGGCTCCGTCGGGCTCTGCTGGCTGCTGGCCGCCGCCCTGGGGCTCCTGCCGCTGCTCGGCTGGAACTGCGTGTGCGACTTCGCGCGCTGCTCCGGCCTGCTGCCGCTCTACGCCAGGGACTACGTGCTTTTCTGCGTGGGCCTCTTCGCCCTGGTGCTCGCCGCCATCTTGGGCCTCTACGGGGCCATCTTCGGGGTGCTCAGGGCCGATGGGCGCCGGGCGGCCCGGCCCCTGGCCCGCCGCCAGGCGCGGCGGCTGCTGGGCACGGTGCTCATGATCCTGGCGGCCTTCGCGCTGTGCTGGGGGCCGCTCTTCGGGCTGCTGCTGGCCGACGCCTTCGGCCCGGCCGCGTGGGCCCGGGAGTACCTGCGCGGCCTGGACTGGACCCTGGCCCTGGCCGTGCTCAACTCGGCCGGGAACCCGCTCATCTACTCCCTCCGCAGCCGCGAGGTCCGCCGCGCCCTGCTGGCCTTCGTCTGCGGCGGCTGCGCGCGGCGGGGCCTCCGCGGCCCCGGGGGCTGCCTGGCCGCGGTCGCCGAGGGGCCCTCGGGGGCGTCCGCCACCGACGGCTCGCCGAGGCCCCGGGACAGCCTTCGGGGCTCCAGGCCTCTCAGCTTCAGGAGGCGGGAGCCCTGGTCCAGCGTCTCCAGCGTGCGGAGCGTCTGAGGCGGGCGCGGCGACGGACGGACGGGCCGCCGGTGGGTCGTCCACCGGGAGACGGGCAGGGCGGGCACCAGGGGTCCTCGCGCAGCCGCCTCCCGCCCCGCTGCCGGCTGAGTTCGCAGGGTCTCGAGGCTCCTGTGGGGTTCTGGGGAGACCCCTGCCCCCTCTAAGGCTCCGAGGAGCTCCCAGGCTGCGAGATCAACACCCTGGCCAAGTCCGAAGTACGAAGTTGTGGTTTCCTTATTCACGCACGTGGTGCCGTGGGCGAAGGTGCGTGTCCCCTTGCCGGACACGCCATGCACTCCTGATCGATGGCATGGGTCCCGGGGGCCAGGACACTTATCACCTCGCCTTCACTTCCCCGTGGGAAAGGCGGCTCCTCCCACACAGCCTCCTCCCCCCACTTCCGCCTCAGTGTCTTTTGGGGTCCCCATCTGGACAGGTCACCCCTCACATCTGGGCACTGCTAGATAGCGCAGCCCTGAGTCACACCTGTAAAATTCATTAAAATTAATGTCCTATACAAACCCAGTTTCTTGTCTCTTTAACTAAGTCTTGCAGACAGGAAGCTTTAAGAGTCCCAGAGTGCCTGTCCCTGGGCTCTGGAGGAGCAGCTCACAGTCAGGGCTGGGGGGGGGGCAGGGTGACCCCCTTCTGAGAACCTGGTTCAGGTCTGACCCCGGAGCCTGGGGGAAGGTTGGCCATCCCCAGGATACATGTAGAAGGATCACCCTGTCTCCACAGTCATGTGGCTTGTTTCTTCTTTTTTAAATGTTTCCTGACAGGTTTGCCTGGGCTTTTAAAAAAATATTTTATTTATTTGCAAGCAGAGAAAGACAAAGACAGAGAAAATAGGCATGCCTGGACCTCCAGCCACTGCAGATTCCAGATGCTTGTTCCATTTTGTGCATCTGGCTTTATGTGGAAACTGGGGAATTGAACTCCTGTTATCAGGCTTTGTAGGCAAGCACCACACCCGCCGAACAATCTCTCCAGGCCTTGCCTTTGGCCACTTGAAGGGCCAATAAAGACAATAAAGTCCAATAGGCAAAGTGAAAGGGATGTTACCATGTGGCTTGAATCTAATGTGGATGTCTGGGCCCAAATCTCCCATTTAATTTTATTTTAATTTTTAAGTATTTTGTTTATTTGACAGGGAGAGAGAAAGAGGCAGAGGGAGGGGGGGGAGAGAGATTGGGTGCACCAGGACCTCCAGCCACTGCAAATGAACTGCAGACATATGGGCCACCTTGTGCATCTGGCTTTACGTGGGCACTGGAGAAATGAACTTGGGTCCTTCTGCTTTGCAGGCAAACCCTTAACTGCTAAGCCACCTCTCTAGTCCTTAATTTTTATTTGTTTATTTGCAAGGAGAGATGGGGGGAAGAGAAAGAGAATGAGAATATGGGCACCCCAGGGCCTCTAGCTGCTATAAACAAACTCCAGATGCATGCACCACCTTGTGCATCTGGCTTTATGTGGGTACTGGGGAATCGAACCCCGGGTAGTTAGGCTTTGCATGCAAGCACCCTTAGCCGCCGAGCCATCTCTCCTGCCCAAATCTACCATTTTGTAAGGACACCTGTCATTGGATTGAGGCCACTCCACCCCACTGTAACGTCACCCTAGTTCCATTTGTGATGGCCCCTCTTTTCCAGGGCCATCCCGTCTAAGGTCCTTAGTGGAGGGGCGGTTGGGACTTGAGCCTAGAGATTGTGGAAGGGACACAATTTAACCAGGAATGCCCATCACCAGAGCTTCAAGTACTGCTTCAAATGATGGTGGTCCAGACAGTCCTGGTACTGTTGGGTTGTGTTCCCAGTGCCTAGCATGTAGCCTGCTACACAGTTGGTGCCTAATCATTGCAGCTAAGGTTTGGCAAACTTTTCCCTCCCCCAGCAAGTCCCAAGATGAACTGCAAACGCATTAGCCCGGATGATACGCAAGCTTAATGCATTTCACAAAGTCAACATTGATTGAACACCCACTGTGTACTTCATCTTTTTTTGTTGTAATTTTAAATAAAATATTTATTTAGGGTTGGAGAGATTACCCAGTGGTTAAGGCACTTTCCTGAAAAACCTTATAACCCAGGTTCTATTGCCCAGTACCCACTTAACACCAGATGCACGCCCATTCTCTCTTCTCATCTCTCTCTGTGTGCAAATAAAGATATATTAAATATTTATTTATTATTTGAGAGAGAGGGAGAAAAGGAGACAATTAGAGTTCCAGGACCTCCCTCTGCTGCAGACTTCAGATACATGCGCCAATTTGTGTATCTGACTTTACATGGCTGCCGGGGAATGGAACCTGGGTGGTTAGAAGCAACTCTAACCCCTGAGCCATTTCCACAGTCCCTGTGTGTTTGATTTGCGGTAGGGTCTCACTCTAGACCAGGCTGACCTGGAACTCAGTGATGCTCCTACCTCAGCACCCCCACCCCACCCCCAAGTGTCGGGATTATTATCATGCCCACCACGCCCTGCCCTTCCTTCACTCTTCCTAAATCATTTCATACCAATTCATTTATTGAATTCTTACCTGCCTCTGGGGGTGTGCAGGTGGTTGTGTTTGATTAACCTATGATCTCTTTGACAGTTGCAGACTGAAGATTCAGAGGGGTGACCCACAGCAGGGAAGGGGAGGAGCTGGAATTTATCCCCATGATGACGGGCACTCAGAAATTACACCTGAATTTATTTATTATTTTTTAAAATCCTATCTTTTTTTTAAACATTTGGGTTTTAAAAAATATTTTATTTATTCATTTTTCGAGCAGAGATACAGAGAGAGAGAGAGAGAGAGAGAGAGAGAGAGAGAGAGAGAGAGAGAGAGAGAGAGAGAGAGAGAGCAGGCACCAGAGCCAGCACTTTGTGGGTCTGGCATATGTGGGTCCTGGGGAATTGAACCGGGGGCCTTAGGCACTGGAGGCAAGTGCCTTAACCACTGAGCCATCTCTCCAGCCCTACACCTGAATTTATAATAAGCTATGATTAAGGATAGATACAGATAAACGCCTTCAAATCTGGCACCAACTTCAGGCTCCAGTCTACAAACCCCATATGGCAATTGCCTTCCTTAATTTTATTCATTTATTTTTACCATTTTTTCATTCTTTAACCACAAAATTGTATAAACACTCCATTGGGTGTCAGCCCTTGTTCTTAGGGCTCGAGAAATCCACCCCACACAAAACAGGCAACGCTCTGATCCCTAGCGAGGGTGTAACAGCCTCACCCTTCAAAAAAAAAAAAAAAAAAAAAAAAAAAAAAAAAAACCACAGGAGGACTACAATTCCCATAAAACACTCTGCTTTCCCGATTAGACTACAACTCCCAGAAGAACTAGCGCGCTAGAGGGCACTTCCTCTTTCCTTTCTTCCTTCCCGGTCGCAAGGTCATGTCTTGTCCCCCTTCACCTCCCCCACCCCCGGCGCCAGAGACAGGGTTTAAACACGTTTTACTGAAAATAGTGTTTTTTAAGTAGTTTTTTTGGCGCCTCGGTGTTTTCCACGTGCGTTTATGTGGCATTTACATAGTATTGGACGGTCCGCCATAGTGTTCTTCCGGGAGCGCCGCAGGAGGCCTACCGCTCCCAGCGGGCACCGCTCGCTCCGAGAGGACTACAGTTCCCGTGAGGCAGCGCGGCGCGTGGGGCTGTCCGTAGCGACGCCCGAAGGACCCTCGAGGCGGATGCGGGCGGCCCGGCGCGGCGCCCGCAGGACCCCGGCGGCTGCCCATGCCGAGGTGAGTCCGCGGGAGTCGCGGCCGCTGTCCAGTCGCTGTCCGTTCCCCGCAGCCGCCCCGCGTGGGCCCCGCCGCTGGCCAGGATGCTGGAGGAAGCGGGAGAGGTGCTGGAGAACATGCTGAAGGCGTCGTGCCTGCCGCTTGGCTTCATCGTCTTCCTGCCCGCCGTGCTGCTGCTCGTGGCGCCGCCGCTGCCCGCCGCCGACGCCGCGCACGAGTTCACGGTGTACCGCATGCAGCAGTACGACCTGCAGGGCCAGCCGTACGGTGCGTGTCCGCGCGCGCCCGCCGTCCCGGTCCCCAGGCTGGGCACCCTGTCCCTCCCCGCCGCTCCGATCCCCCAGGTCGGGCCACCCCGTCCCTCCTCCCTGTCATCCCGATCCCTCCCCGTCACCCGTCCCTCCAAGGCCCTTTGTCACCCCGATCCCTCCAGGTCATTTGTCACTTTGATCCCTCAAGTCTCTGTCACCCCGATCTGTCCAGGCCAGGCCACCCTGTCACCATATTGCACTCTGCCTGTGGCCAAGGCTGGTCTGACACTGGCCTACTCTGGGTCCCATGCACCCCTGGCTACCTCACCCCTGTCCCTTACCTCCTGGGATTCCAGACACTCCACCCATCTGTCTCTAGGCCTAGGTCCTGGACACCCGCTGGCTCCCAGAACCCACATTGCTCAAAGCCTACTGACTGGGGTGCTATCTGGCCTTCAAGAATCTTTTGGTCTTTGCTTTGCATTCAGTATTCAGTATTCAGTATGGGTCTGGACCTTCCCCGAGGGAGTCGTCCTCCCCCTCTGGGCCTGTAAGGTTGTGGGCTGGTGCCTCTTGTTGGGCATCTGGGCCCAACCTCAGGAGATGGACCCAGCCCACCCCACTGCTCCCTTGATGTCTAAATTTGTGCTGCCTGGGGACATGTGTCTGTGACATCTGGGGGAGCTCTTGGCATGGAGAGGGTAGAGACCAGTAACATGGCTTCGTACCCTGCAGGATGGCCCAAAGAGAATGACCCCACCCAGTGTCCATAGTGCTGAGGAGAGACCCTAGGGTAGCCTGGGGTCTGCAGAGCTAAGTGGATAGACAGGCCCCCAATGTCATGAACACTTAGGGGTGTGTGTGCGTGTGGTGTCATTTAGGTGTCATCCACCCTTTCGGCGCTCACCTGTTAGGCTGGGCTGTATGGTCAGTGAGCTCCAGGGACTCATTGTCTCCACCAACCCAGGTGGGGTCACAGGTGTGCGACTCCACGCCCCACTTCCACTTGGGCTCTGGGGATTTGAACTCAGGTTTCCCGTACACATGCCTGAAACCTTGGCTATACTCAAACCCTCTTCTTCACCCTCACTGGCCTCTCCAATTTCCCCACTTCTTCCCTCTCCCTGCCCTTCTCCCTTTTCTTCCCTCCTTCCCACAGACTCCCCACCCCATGCAGACTCTGGCTGGTCCTGTTGCTCCTGCTACCCGGAACTGTACCCCAGCCTGGATCTCCTTACCTAACTTCCCCTGGCTCCTGTTGAGAAAACCCCTGGGCTGGCAGGAAGGGAGGCCATGCAGGGCCGGGCCCAAGGTTGTAGTGGTACTCATTCTTCCTGCCAAGGGGACCCTGGCCTTCTTAGGGGACCCACCTTCACCACATCATCAGGAGGAGCCTGGGACAGGGAACTTTGGCCCCTTGTAAATGCCTCTAGAGGCCCAGCTGGTCAACTGCAGCCCACAGGTCTATAGCCTGCTCACCTCCTGTGGTTGGTCAATAAAAGTTTTATGATCACACAGACACATGGCAAGGCCCCCTGTCACCCCGATCCCTCCAGGCCCCCATTGCCCTCTCCCATGACGTGGGAAAATGGGATGGGGTGTTCTTTATAGTCAGTTCGCTAACTCTTGTTCAGACCCAATCCCATCTGTCAGCTGCCTGTGTCCACCTTTGACACATGCCCCAAGTACCACCTCTGTCCTTCAGACATGGGCTGTAATGCTGACTGATATCCTAAGAAGGCTATGTCCACCCAGCTGGTGGCCTTCCAGGGAGATTTGAGATCCCCTTGCATCATCTGGGCTTCCTGTGAGGATAGGTGTGGGAGGGAAGTGTGGTCTGGGCATAGATGGGAGGAGCTTCCTCTTGAGGGGAGGATGGAGAGGATCGTGGATGCCCTCAGTCCTGCCCTGGCCCCATGAGGGACCTGGGATGAAGAGCTGTCTCTGAGCCACTTCTGGGAGGCCAAGGGCTCCTATGGACAGGTTAGGGGAGAGACATCGCCACAGCCCCAAGGACAGCCTTAAGGTCTTTCTTACCTCTCCCTGCTGTGTGTGCAGAGACCAGGAGGGAGCGGGGTGGCTGCAGTGTCCCCATGCTGGCCACTGAGACAGGTGTCTCTAAGAGGTCCTGACTGCCTCCTGCTTCCCAGCCAGGATGGGGACTTGGCTGGCCCTGGGTCCAAGGCTCCCTGTTGGGCACAGGTGACAGGCTGAGCAGAGAGGTGGCCGCTGTGGTTGCTCCTGCCCTGCCCACTGTCCCCAGCACTGCCCACAGGCGTTCGGCTGGGTCTTCCCTGAGCTGCTCTCTTTGGTCCTGGGTCAGTCATGGAACACCCCAGCCCCATAGCTTGCTTTGGCACTTGGGCCATCTAATGTGACTTAGGAGCATCTCAGTGTGGCCCCTTGACCTGCTCTGGCCACTGCTGGGGCCCCACTGGGTCCTGTCCCCTCCAGGGTCCTCCGGAGCCCTGGTCCGTGTGTCCCATTCTGCATACAGTTGCTTGCTGGTTCCAGTTGTTCACATCCAGAGACTTTGCTTGTGTCCTGGTGTGAGTTAGCCTTTTATGAGGCACCTACTGTATCCTGGCTGTATACTTGAGAATGTAAATAGGTCCCCAGGCCGGGAGCTGTCCTGTGTGCTCCTGAGTCTTGTGGGATGGGATGAAAACACATTCCCACTCTCTTTGGCCTGGTGCAGCTTCAGACCCCAAAGGGAGCCCGCAGGTCCCTGCTCCGCCCTGAGCTGCCCTAGGACTCAGCTGGGCCTCTGGTGGCAGATGTGTCCCTCTAAAGAACCAGGGTATTGTGTGACAAGCCAGGCCCTGTCCCTCTCTGCAGCCTGATCTTTCTGGGTACAGGTATCCCTCAGGCATCCTGTGTGGGTCCATTTTTGGTAGTCAGCACACATCCCCAGAGAAATCTCTTGGGGCAGCCAGTGTGCCCACTTGCTGTGTCTGAGGGGAAGGTCCAGCTGTAGCCTGAGTGGGGGAGGGCTGGGCCTCTCACCCTTGGATTCTTCAGGTCTCACTGCTTTGGGAGGAGTGGTGAGGGTGCTCTTGGGGTGGCTCTGATGTCCAGGGCATGGAGTGGGTGGACGCTGAGACATGACC
Source organism: Zapus hudsonius (assembly GCA_004024765.1). Lineage (NCBI taxonomy): Eukaryota > Metazoa > Chordata > Mammalia > Rodentia > Dipodidae > Zapus > Zapus hudsonius. Next base: position 17,179 of record PVHP010022076.1, read on the forward strand.
TCTGACCCCCGCGGGGGTCTGTATCTTTAGAGCCCAGGAGTGACTTTTTGGGTCTGAGCCTTTCTCAGGGACCCTTGGGAGGGGCTGTGGTTCTCCCAGGACCCACTGGCTTCCTTCCGGTGGGGGGGTGGGCTCATGGGGTCCCGGGAGACCCCACCTGGAGGCTCCAGTGAGCAGGCGGGAGGAGGACGCTGCCAGGGTGACCACGACCCCTCCGCAGGGACACGCAATGCTGTGCTCAACACAGAGGCGCGGACCATGGACGCCGACGTGCTTAGCCGCCGCTGCGTGCTCATGCGCCTGGTGGACTTCTCCTACGAGCAGTACCAGAAGGCCCTGCGGCAGTCGGCGGGTGCCGTGGTCATCATCCTGCCGCGGGCCATGGCTGCAGTGCCTCAGGGCGTGGTCCGGGTGAGCCCGCTAGTCCCTTGGGCTGCCACATGGGGAGCTCCCGGGTCAGCTTGGCGCTTGAAGTGCCCAGGGCACCCCACAGAGAGCATCCCCTGAAGCCATTCCCCCCCCCCCCCAGCAATTCATGGAGATAGAGCCTGAGATGCTGGCCATGGAGACTGTGGTCCCTGTGTACTTCGCTGTGGAGGACGAGGCCCTGCTGTCCATCTACGAGCAGACACAGGCCGCCTCGGCCTCTCAGGGATCCGCCTCGGCCGCTGAAGGTGGGCTGTGGGCCAGGGTCGTGGTGGGCCCTTGGGCAGTGTCCACCCAGCAGCAAGCTGCTGCTGGGCTGCTGGGGTCAGCAGCTCAGTGACCTGTCCGTCCCCTCTCCTCAGTGCTTTTGCACACGGCCACCGCCAACGGCTTCCAGATGGTCACCAGCGGGGCACAGAGCAAGGCCGTGAGCGACTGGCTGATCACAAGTGTGGAGGTGAGGGGGTGCCCTGTGACCTTTGCCTACAACCACTAGAGGGAGCCCTGATGAAAGTGCCCCAGTGTGGCCAGGACTGCACAGGCCCCAGGCAGCCACACTGCCCCCTGGGCCCACCCGAGGGTCTTTGCACCGCCTCCCCTCAAGCATTGCTGTATCTGGGAGGCAGTAGTGACCCGCCAGCCCCCTTCCCAACCTCACTTCCAGCTTGGAGGTCCAAGGGGGTAAGTGGACGCTCTGCAGGGGACGCTGGGACACCCAGGCCAGCCTCAGTGTGGTGGGCGCTGCGGTGTGTCAGCAGTGGGTGTGATAGCAGGGAGGCTGAGCTGCTGCCATCAGGGCCAGGGTATGCCTCTGGAGGACAGCAGTCCTTTCCATGACCTCCACTGTGAAGGTTCTAGAAGCTCCTGTGTTGCCCTGTGGCTCACCCATGGGCAGGGAGGAAGATGCAGGTCCCACCGGCCCACCTTTCTTCCCCAGACCCTTCTAGTGGCTGCAGGGCCCCAGGGTGGTCCTGGGGATCCCTCCATCTCCACCTGCCCCCACAGCGGCTTCTCACCATGACGGTCTTCGCAGGGGCGTTTGACAGGGCTGGGCGGTGAGGACCTCCCGACCATCGTCATCGTGGCTCACTATGACGCCTTCGGAGCTGCCCCGGTACGTAGCCTGGCACACAGGGTCCCCCCATGTAGACCGTCACATGGTCCAGGTGGTCTCTAGCACACAGGGCCAGGGAAGGAAAGAGAAACCACAACACGGCATGGCCAGTGTCTGTGAATGGCCATGAGGAGGAAGGGGAAATTTGCTGGTCACTGTCCCCTGAAGCCAAGCCGTGCCCCAAAGACAGCAGGCCAGCAAGGTCCCCAGACTGGCCTCCTCCATCCCACTGCCCAAAGAAGCCGTGAAGGACAGCTCTGTCTCATCCGTCCCACCGTGTTCTGGTTGCTCTGGTTGATTTAAAGCAGGTCTCACTGTACCCACTCACTGTGATCCTCCTGCCTCAGCTGGTCTTTTTTTTTGTTTTTTTAAATATGGAACGCTTCACGAATTTGCGTGCCATCCTTGCGCAGGGGCCATGCTAATCTTCTCTGTATCGTTCCAATTTTAGTATATGTGCTGCCGAAGCGAGCACAGCTGGTCTTTTTTTGAGGCAGGTGTTGTGTAGCCCAGACTGGCCTGGGATCACTGTCCTCGTGCCTCAGGCCTCCATTGCTGCACCTGGCCCCTGTGAGGGTTGTTTTATTTTTAATTTAATATTTCTATTTGCAAGCAGAGGGAGACAGAATGGGCTCACCAGGGCCTCCAGCTGCTGCAAAAAAACTCCAGATGCATGTGCAGCTTTGTTCACCTGGCTTTCTGTGGGTGCTAGGGGATTGGACCTGGGTCATTAGATTTTGCAGGCGAGTGCCTTAACTGCTGAGCCATGTCTCCAGCACCCCCTTCTGTTCCTTTATACACTGTGACTCAGCCCTCTAAGGGACCCTTGAGATTTGTTCTCTTAAGAACCTCCCCCCCAGTTCCCATGGATGACAATGCTTTAGGAGGCAGAAATGAGTTGGGTGCAGGGTGGCCAGGCTGTACCCCATAGGAGAATGAGTGGGCTGTGAGTCTGAGGGCTCTGCCTCATAGTGAGCTGTGGCTCCCTGGGGTCTGAGCAGGGGCAGGGAGTGAGCCCTCCTGCCGAGTGCTGGTGTGGCCCAGGCTTATGGGGGGGTAGTGGGGAACTTTGGGGCCAGAGAGGCCCTGTGGGTGGGGCTAGCTGCCTGGGTGCAGTGGCTGACCCTCCTGCTTCCCCTCTTCCCCCCAGTGGCTGTCACTGGGCGCAGACTCGAACGGGAGCGGCGTCTCTGTGCTGTTGGAGCTGGCCCGCCTCTTCTCCCGGCTCTACACGTACAAGCGCACCCATGCAGCGTGAGTGCCCACACAGGGAGGGTTGCTGGGCACCAGCTCTGGGGTCCTCATCTAGCCGACCCCAGGGACAGAGCCAACTGGAAGCTGGGGACATGGGCAGCTGTTCACTGGGGCACCCCTGTCCTCCATGGCACGTCAGTAGCTCCCATGTCCCTGGATGTCCAGGGTCCCCTGGGCGTATGGTCACAAGTCCACGTGGCACAGCCCAGCTGTTTCCAGAATGTTCTGAGAGGTGGACACATCTCTCAGTGAGTGGGTATTCAGGCCCCAGAGAGCAGAGGCTTCTGGGGCTCGGGTGTCCTAGCTGGTGGGGCTCTGCCTCTGTTTCCTGCCGTCCCCTGGTGAGGCCCCAGCTGCTGGGTGGGTGTGAATTTCTTGTTTTATTATTTTGTATGTGTGTGTACATTTGTGGTGTGTGTGTGTACGTGTGTGCCCTGGGCATGTGTGCGAGAGGCTAGGTTGGACTTTGGGTGTCCTCCATCCCCCTCAGTGCTGTTACCTTGACGTGAGTCAGTCAGTCTTGCGGAGTCCCCACGTCCTCCTGTCTCTGCTCCTGGCACTGGGGTCACAAGCAGCCTTTCCTGGTCCCTGTGCCTGTGTGGCGTGCTCTCACGCCCCGTTGCTGGTGTTCGAGGCAGGGTCTCACGGTAGCCCAGGCTGGTCTCAAGCAGTGGTGATCCTCCTGTCTCAGCCTCTGGCTTGGGCGTAAGTTTCAGTTGTCCCCCTGAGGGAAAGTGACCTCAGGCCAGGAGGTGGCGCTGAGGAGCAGGTGGGGCTGCGTCATGGCCACCTTCAAGCACCTAGGGTAGCCCAACCCCTGGGGTCTGTAGGTAGCATTTGGGGACATGTGGTCCTCATGACTTTGGGAGCTCCTGGTCTCAGGAGGATGGAGACTTGTCCCAGGGTGTGTCTGGTCCCCTCCCAGCCCCTCTGCTGTCAAGGCTGATGCCTGTCCCCACCCCAGGTACAACCTCCTGTTCTTCGCTTCGGGAGGTGGCAAGTTTAACTACCAGGGCACCAAGCGCTGGCTGGAGGACAGCCTGGACCACACAGGTGGGTGGGATGGGGTGCAGAGGGTGGTCCTCCCCGTCTGTCTGTCCGTCCATCCCCTGACCCCAGCTCCCCGCAGACTCCAGCCTGCTGCAGGACAATGTGGCCTTCGTGCTGTGTCTGGACACGGTGGGCCGTGGCAGCCACCTGCACCTGCACGTGTCCAAGCCGCCGCGGGAGGGCACACTGCAGCACGCCTTCCTCAGGGAGCTGGAGGCCGTGGCCACCCACCAGTTCCCCGAGGTGAGCTTCTCCATGGTGCACAAGAAGATCAATCTGGCCGACGATGTTCTTGCCTGGGAGCATGAGCGCTTCGCCATCCGCCGGCTGCCGGCCTTCACCCTGTCTCACCTGGAGAGCCATCGTGACGGCCAGCGCAGCAGCATCATGGACGTGAGGTGAGGGCGGGCACCTGCCTAAGCCTGAGGAGAACCCAAGACCAAAGACAGCCGGCGTGGTGGGCACGCCTTTAATCCCAGCACAAGGGAGGCAGAGGCAGGAGGACCGCCCTGAGTTCAAGGCCAGCCTGAGACTCCACAGTGAATTCCAGGGCAGCCTGGGCTAGACTTGAGACCCTATCTCAAAAGAATAAAAAAAAAAAAAAAATCTGTGAAGGGTCCTCATGAGGGGAGCATACATTTTGGAACCTTCCATGAGGTGGGGTATGTCTTATAGAACCTTCTAGAACCTTATGTGGGAATGTCTTTTAGAGCCTTCTATAGGGGGAGGATACTTCATCTATGAGGATACCTTCTATGATGGAGCTCCTTTTAAAGCCTGAAGGCCTTCTAAAGCCTTTCATTGAAGGGACACATTCTAATAGCTTCTCTGGACCCTCCAGAACCTTCTGAACGTTCTCTATGTGGAGGTCCCCTCCAGAACCTTTTTGGAAGGGACGAGCCACCTCCTCTTGTTGGGGTAGAAACCATTATCAGGAACTTGCCTTAAGGGGAAGAGGGGGGTCACCTCACATCTCTGGGAGAGGCACCTTCTAGAACCTTTCAGGAGAAGATGACCACCTAACTTCACAAGGGTATAAGCCACTATTAATACTTTCTGTTCAAGGGAGACAAGCTTCCAATGTTGGTCTTTCCCTGGTGAGTGGCACCTTCTAGAACTTTCCTTGGGAGAATGTCTACAGCTTTACTTGTGGCAGTAGGGAACAGTTTTCACTTCAGGGGCCTCAGGACCAGGATTGTTCAGTGGTAGAAGCTGGGTGGGACCAGCCCACCTGTTTGTCATGTTCTGGGCCTCAGCCGGTCCCTCCCTGGGCCAGGTCAGAGCACCCCTTCAGGATCTGCTCTCCTGGGCAGTGGTCATGGTCGGACCTGCTGTCACCTCCAGGTGTCTCCTGCTGTGCTGACACTTGCAGAGGTTCCCACCTGGGCAGCTGGGCCATCCCCAGGCCATGGAGAGGATGGGCAGTCAGTGCCAAGGTCCTCTACCTGGCCAGCTTCCCCCTCTCCCCAGCCCCGAACTTAGCCTGCTCACAACCCTGCCTCCTGGCATGGCCGGAACAGGGCCTTTCCAAAGTTGTCAGCCATGCTGCAAATGACCATCTTTTTGGTTGTTTTGTTTTTTGAGGTAGGGTCTCACCCTAGCCCAGGCTGACTGGAATTCACTGTGGAGTCTCAGGCTGGCCTCTAGCTCACAGCGATCCTCCTGCCTCTGCCTCCCAAGTGCCCAGCCAAATGACCCTCTTAACAGTCAACTGAGCCCAGACAGGTGCCAACACCTGGTAGCCCCTGGCCCCTATGCAGGACCCTCCCTGGGACCCCAGCAATGTGGGCATGGACACAGGCAGTGACTGGTCGCCCCGCTCCCAGGCCTGTGGCAGGAACACATGGCTAGCCTGGACCTGTAGTCCACCCCTTGGCCCCGGGGCTGTCAGAGTCCCGTGGACCTCTCCCAGCTTTGCCCCAGAACCCGAGACCTGGTCCTTCCTGTGTCTTCTAGTACTGGGGGCTCTCACAGGGACACAGCTGCTGCCAAGTGCCTGGCCATCCCTTGTAACCCATGCCATCAGCCAAGAGCCTGTTCCCAGGGCCTGTCCCAGCAGCAGGGTGCAGTGTACGTGACTTTTGGGGACACTTTGTCCCTCTGAAGAGGCGGTAGGAGGAATCTGCCCTCAGCTATTGGGTCAGCGCTGAGATCTTCATGTCCATACGTGGCGGACCCTCAGTGAGCCACCCACCTGGGCTGAAGCTGCCACCATGCAAAATTCTAGATGCTTCCTGGCCCTATGAGCAGCCTGATTCCACAGGTCCCTCTCTTATCTGTGCAGGTCCCGTGTGGACTCAAAGATCCTGACACGCAACACGAGGATCATTGCCGAGGCCCTGACGCGGGTCATCTACAACCTGACGGAGAAGGTGAGTCGGGATGGTGCCCTGCCTGCCCCTGCCAGCGTGTCAGCCGTGCCAGACCCACCAGCCCACCTGAGGTCCATCCCTTCTCTCCACAGGGGACGCCTCCAGACATGCCGGTGTTCACAGAGCAGATGGTAAAATGTGGGGTTCAGGACAGTTGTGGTGGCCCCGCCTTGGTGACCCTGGCCATGACCTTGATTGACTCCCGCCCGCAGCAGGTGCAGCAGGAGCAGCTGGACTCGGTGATGGACTGGCTCACTAACCAGCCCCGGGCCGCGCAGCTCCTGGACAAGGACGGGCCCTTCCTGAGCACCCTGGAGCGCTTTCTGAGCCGCTACCTGAAGGATGTGCGCCAGCACCACGTGAAGGCCGACAAGCGGTGCGCATGCGCCGGCACCGGCATGGGGTGGCCACCCTGCCCATCGCCCTCTTTTCCCCCCAATTTTGAGCTGTCTGTGTGGGGACAAGTAAATGGTCTCTGTGGAGCCCGGGTTGGTCCCCAACTCCTGGTTCTCTTGCCTCAGCCCCAGTGCTGGGGACATGCGTGGACCACTGAGCTCTGTTCCCGCTTGCCAAAGCCACAAGTGTAATGGGGTGTTTGTGTCGGGGGAGGTGGGTGGTCCACGGGCGACTTGAGTTATGAGTCCAGGCTGTCTCCCCAGGGACCCTGAGTTCGTCTTCTACGACCAGCTAAAGCAAGTAATGAACGCATACAGGTGAGTGCGTAGCAGGGCAGGGTGTCCAGGGCTTGTGGCCCACTGGTGCCTGGCACCGCCCCTTGTCCCTGACCCCAATGTACCATCTCTCCAGAGTCAAGCCGGCCATCTTCGACCTGCTGCTGGCCGTGTGCATCGGGGCCTACCTGGGCATGGCCTATACAGCAGTCCAGGTGAGCCGAGGGCACGGGGTGGGGTGACCCACGGCGTCCTGTCCCCTGTCCCCGCGCTCACGGCCCCTCCTCTGTAGCATTTCCACCTGCTGTACAAGACGGTGCAGCGGCTGCTGCTGAAGGCCAAGGCGCAGTGACCGCTGCCCTCCCGGCCTTGCGGGGACAGTCACCTGGGCCACCCAGACTGCTTCTGGACATGCTGCACAAGGCTCTGGTGTCCTGTGGCCTCGGGGCCTCTCTGGGGCTCACATGGCCACCTTCCTCCATGGAGGCCACAGCCTGCTGCTTCTCGCTGGCCTCTGGGTGACAGTGGCCCTGTGGTGGGCCAGGTGAGGTGACCCCACACCATCCCACACCCCAATGGGGGCTTCCTGCTGTCCCCAGCCTCCCACACAGTCACAGGGTACCACCCTGGCCGTCTCTTCTGCCTGTGGTCGTTGGCCATTATCCTCGGCCGCCCGAGCCACCTGTGGTCCCCATGCTGAACCTGAGCCACCCCATGACTCCAACTCATAGTCCCTTCGCACCTCACCTGTCCCCCACCAGGTCTGGTGACATTGGAGGGCAGGTCTGGAGGTCCCTCTCAAATGCACCCATTAACCCCGCCTCAGTATCCTCACCCACAAAGTGTTCTGGGGAGCCTAACCCACCATCCCAAGAGGGACGTCCAGGTTGGAGGCGAACTGTGGTGATAGACAGACAGACATAGCCTCTGTTCCAGGGGCTCCCTTTTCAAGGTCCCGGGACCTTGGGTGGGCTCTTGGGTGGGGTTTGTGCTCTGGTGGCACTGACTTCAGGGAGACACCGGTGTACCGATTCCATAGCAATATGGGCAGAGCAGGTGCAGACTGAGTGGGACCCACCTCAGGCCTTGCACTGCACCTGCACAGCCACAGCTGTGCCCGCTGCCCTGGGGACCCCTGTGTCCTTGGACGAGAGGGCTCAGCCATCCACATCTGCCCTGAGCCAGCTTCTCTGTGGCCAGGCGCTCGGACATAGACCAAGGCCAGTGCCTCCCTGACAGGAAGAGGCTCACAGGACACCTGCCACCTCTGAGCCTCCTCCCTCCCTCCCTCCCCCCTCCCAGGCAGGCCAGGGCCGGTGGAGTGCCATTGCGGGTCAGAGAATAAAGCCATATCGAACGACCTGTTGTCTGTTTGTCTGGGGCTGCAGGGCCTGGGGACACAGGAAGCTGGCCAGGTGCCCTCCCTCAGCTGTGCTAGCCTCCATGTCCCTCTGGGCACATGGGGTGAAAGCCAGCTGAGAAGGCATTGGTTCCAGGAGATGGTGGCCCTGGGTCTCCACCCCTGTGTGTGTGTGTCTGTGTGTGTCCCTCCCGGGTGCCTCATGCTCCCTCCCAGCCTTGGGCTCCAGCCCACCCATCTGTGATGGTCCCACCCTAAGCAGGGATGCCTGTGAAGGGCTTGCCACCAGGGCAGCTCTCCAGCAGGGCCCTGGGACAATGCTGCGTGAAGGTCCCTGCCATGGGGTCCCCACCGGCCTGTTGAATTTGAGAAACCCCTGCAGCTTCTAAGCAAGGCACCTCTGAAACCTCCCACAGTCCTGGAGAACAGCTGGTCTCTGAGCCATTTGTCTGCTCCTCCCTCCCTCAGCAAGTGTCCCCTGCATGGTGACCTCGGCATCCTGGCAAGGTTGCTCCCTCAGACTTCTGAGTGGGTGACGGCTCGGTCCTTGTCTTCCTTGGAAGGCCAGCCCCTCTTTCCCGGTTACTCTCTTCTGGTCTTTGTGTGGAGGCCTGACAACTTGGGGGTCATACTCAGAAATGCTGTCCACCTCCTTTGAAACGGTCTCTGCTAGCTTGCAGGGCACCATTAGGTGGAACCTTAGGGATCCTCCTGCCTCCCTTCTCAGAGCTGGGGTTCCTGGCACCCCTACCGTGCCCAGAAGCCCAGAATTTTGTGTAGGTGCTGGGGTAGAACTTGAGTCTTGGTGTTTATGAGGCTCCTAGGCTCCTCTGCCCTGTCCCCCCACCCCAAGGGTAGGGTCTCCCTTCTAGCCCTGGGTAGTCCCAGGCTGGCCTTGAACTCAGCCATTCTACCTCTGCCTTCCAAGCGCGGCTTTATTAAACTTTATTGACAACCACCATAGAGGTAGACAGAGTACCCTGCCCATAATCCACTGCAGCTTTTTCACTACTCTACAATTGTTCTGACAGACTGGGACTTACATAGCTCGGGCTGGCCTTGAACTCCTGGCCCCTGCCTACCTCCCGAGTATTGGAGTCTGTATTGCTGTGTGTGGTGCTACGGATGAACCCAGGGCCCCACTGACAACAGACAGAGTCCACTTTCGACACTTGAAAACCTTTCTGGGGAACTCAGGTCACATGACAGTGTGCTGGGTGGGAGGCATCCATCCACATGTTGGCAGTGATGCTAAGGAGGTGGGGTGGGTACTGAGGAGACTCAGGGAGGGTTTCAGGAGGTGGGTTGTTGCTCAGGAATGAAGGTTGTATCTCTGGCCTCCAGTTTGGTCTTGTTTTGGAAATCAATGCTGTTCTAACCCAAGGGCGCAGGAACTGCCTGCAGGGAAACATTGTTACGTGGGTCACCCTGTATAGTCCTTCAGGCCCCTGCATGTTCAGTCACGGTTCATACCCACTTAGTCCCGGTCTCTCAGCATGTTTCCTCTGCAGAGCCCTGTCCTGGCTGGCACTGGGGATGCAGGGACCAAGCCATGAGAAGGAAGTGGACACTTCACATTGGAGGGTCATGGGAGTGGCCTGTATTTCCCAGAGTGCAGTGTCGTGTCTGTTAGACAGTAGAGTCCCCAGCAAGGGAGCTTGAGAGATCCAGGTATAAGAAAAAAACCACAGGGATGTAGAATAGGGCTAAGGCTCTGGGGACAGAGGACGAGGACAGGGAGGACGGAGAGGACGAGGAGAAGGGGAGGATGGAGAGGACGGGGAGGAAGAAGAGGGTGGGGAAGACGGGGAGGACAAGGAGGATGGAGAGGACGAGGAAGACGGAGAGGATGGGGAGGAAGGAGAGGGCGGGGAAGATGGGGAGGATGAGGACGGGGAGGACACTGTGTGCAGGTCTTCAGCCTGAGCATCAGCAGCTGACCACAGGAGGACATGCTGCGTCCCAGCGGGCTGTCAGATGTCCACAGGTGACAGCTCTCCCGCTGCGACAGCTCCTCACTCTGACGTCCCACGTCCCGGAGGAAGGAGACACCCAGGCGATGCAGGCCTGGGGCGGTTCTTTCCATGGCACCATCTTTCCTGGGCGTCAGCACCCCAGGGGGACCGTGGGGGTCAGAGCTGGAGCCTCTCTGATGGCGGCAAGGGGGTGGGAGGCTCAGAATTTGTGTGGACCCCTCCCCTCCCCCACCCGCTGGTGATGGAGGGCAGGAAGGAGGCACCCTTAAACCTGGGCATGGTGGCACGTGCATGTCATCCCAGCACCGAATCTGAGGCAGGGGGATGGCACGTTGACAACTTGTCTCAAAAACAACAGCAAAACCTTTCTGGCTCCTGGGAGGAGGGATGTGGCTTTGATTTGTTATAAAGATTCTCCCAGCGCAGAAGCCCAGGCGCTGGGAGCTTCCTGTCTGGGTCTCCATGGAAACTGCTTGTCTCAGGACCAGCCTGGGGATCTCCAGTGCTCCCTGGCTCACCCCTGCCTCCTCTGTGCCCCAGACCCCTCAGTTTAGCTCTGCTCTCCACCCAGCCTGAGGCTCATGGGAGCTGTGTGGACTCCAGTTCCAGCGCTCATGCTGTGTGACCTTGTGCTAGTGGCTTGACCTCTCTGGGTCTGGCTTTTGCTTTGTAAACAAGAATGGGAACCACACAGGCCACTCAGGAGGCCGAGGCAGGAGGATCACTGTGAATTTGAGGTCAGCCTGGGCTAAAGAGTGAGTTCCAGGTCAGCCTGGGATGGAGTGAGACCCTACCTCGAAAAACCAAAAAAACAAAAACAAAACAAACAAAAAAAGAGTCAGGGAAGGGACAGAGCAAGGGGCCCTCCCAAGACCATCAAGATAAGGAATGTTTGGGCTGCAAAGATTGCCCAGTGGTTAAGGACCCTGGTTCGATTCCCCAGCGCCCACATAAAGCCAGATGCACAAAGTGGCGCATGTGTCTGGAGTTAGCAGTGGCTGAAGGCCCTGATGTGCCCATTCTCTCTCTGTCTCTCTCTCTCTCTCTCTCATCTCTCCCCCCACCCCCTTGAAAGTTAAAAAAACCAAACAAAATGAAAAGAGGACATGACCTCGAGGCAGGACTGTGCTGGAGGCCCCGGGCGCTCACCCTGCCTGGTCCTACTCTGTCCTCATCCCTGTGGCTGGTCATCCTCCTGCCTCAGCCTCTCAGGAGCTCCTCTTCCCCTCCTGGGCGAGGCTCCATAGACCCTCCTCCCGCCCCTCTTCTCACCACTTCCGTTCCCCTCTCCCTCCAGTCCCTGAGCCCCTCAGTTTTCCCTCCCCAACCCAGCCCCCTCCCCTCCTCCGTGCCCCCTCCTCTCCCCTCCTCAGTGCCCCCTCCTCTCCCCTCCTCA
>PVHP010022077.1:0-28808 GCA_004024765.1 Zapus hudsonius
AGACCCGTAACCTACATTAACAGCTCTCAGAGAAAATCATAGTGCTTAGAACCATGAGTAATTATTTTGGATTTAATTATTCTAAAGTAAAAAAAAAATAGGATGCTCATTTCTAGTACTGGTTTCAGTGCCAACAAACACAATGTTTAATGATAAGGCTTCACTATATCTACTGTATCTACAAAAATGGACATAGACAATTCCAGTTCTGTGATTAATTACCTACCGTGTTTCCTCATATAAGGGAATGAATGCTTTCCTGTTATTAAATTTTCTCTAATTTAGGATACTACAAAGTAAAAATAAACTTCCTTTCTGCATAGTGGAGCTTAGGAATGCATACCACAAATAAGTAAAATGAACAAGTATTCTATGCTCAGTAGCTACTCATATTAAAATATTGATCAAACATTTGTCCATCCAGAGTTCTTAGAATAATTTTGAAAAAATAATTTAGAAAATTAGTCCTAGAATTGATTCTGTCTGCTGGAGATCCATGTTTGTTTACTCTTTATTAACATTGGGAAAAATGCTAAATAAGAACAAAATTGTGGACATCATAAAAGAAAACATATTATATTTGCTTAAATGGCTTGTGTAATACACAATGCCAGAATCTGGGCAATACCTCCAAGCCTCTTCAGAATACATGTGATGTGTTGGGCATCTTCACTGCTAGATTAACAAATTTGACAGTCCATCTGTTACTTGTTTTGCAAGTATGAAAAATGCAGTGATTAGAGGGTCATAACGCTGTGAAATGTTTCTAGAAGCCTCTTAACCTGGACAATGTGAGGCAGGTTGTAATCCCTGCATGGAGTGAATTCCTCTCCTGTTCAACTCTCTTTCATTCTCTGAAATTGCTTCATTATGGAAAGCTTTGCTATGCAAACGAAACAAAACAAATAAAAAAAATGGAGACTTCCCATGACTAATCTCTTAGCATCATACTAATGTTATTACAAACTAATATAATAGATTTGAAGAATTTTATACAATGACCTTTATGACAAGGACTATATTTGAAACTTAGGTCACATTCACTGACCAGATTGAGCACGCAGGGGTTGGATCAGTGACTCTAATTGGAATTCTCCTCAATCAAATGATGATTATAAGAAGCAAACAGACATAGTTAGGTGACTATTCTTTTCAACTTGTCTATGGAAAATATACTCATATATTGTAGTGTGAATAACAAAAATAATATAATTTAAAAGAAACACAGTCAGTGCCTGTATTTTTGGTAGCGTTTATTAATTCTTATTATTCCACATCATTGTTTTTTGTCTGTGCCATTCTGTCTTGCATTATTCCAAACTGCCATCAGCTTCAGGAATTTAAGAATGATGATTAAACATACAGGATTGGAGCCAGATGTCATGGATTCACAGATCTGCTTGGCTACTTTCTATCCGGTTGACATTGAAAAAATTATTCATATTCTCTGAACATGATATTCTTACCAAAAAATAGGAAAAAATATTCATATATTTCACATGGTGACTGTAAAGTTCAGGAAATGACCAAGACAATGCAAGACCACTCTGAAGCAAATAGAAGTTTATTCAGGAAAAGGGATAAGCTGCCCCACTATCTTGGGAGAGTGGAGTCCAGGTTTGTAAGAATGGGGCTTTATGGACCCTTTTCTATGAGAAAGTGACCAGGGGACCAGAAACCTGTTTGTGAAGTTGGATAAGTGGATTTCTTAATCTTCTGGTGAGCCATTGAGAAGAGATTGTGGTGAGGTATTTGTGGTATGTCACCAGCATAAGGGCTAGATGACCCTAGCAATAATGTAGGCAGGATGTGACTTAAGGAATTGTGAAGCAAGGGTCAGGAAGTTTCTTTGAGAAATGTGGTTAGTTTATTTTCCCACCTCCATGTCTCTGTCACCATTTTGTTGCCCATTGTGATTACATCTTGGTGGCTGGTCTGAACTAAAAGGATCTTGTGCAGATTAAATGATAGAATTTATATAAAACATTATAATACAGGACGACCCATGGAGGAGGTTAGCCAGCGGAGTGGGAGGGGAATTGGGGAAAATAACTCATTGTTTGCCCACTAAATGTTGTAACTCATTATGGACAATAATGGACCACTGACATGAAACACAGTCTGAGGCCATGAGTAGGCTGACCACACCTCCTACTGGCAGAGAAAAGGAAACCAAGAAAGGAGCACGTGTGCAATGGAGAAGCCTGAGCCTGGGGGAGACAATCTACAGCTATTAATTTTGGCCAAATATTCCACTCAGTGAGGGGGAACCCTTGATTGGAACCGGGGATTCAGGGTGATATGCAACGGATCCCATACTCTTGGGCTCCCAAGAAAAGATGCACTATGCGAGTGACTGCCGGGGAGGCTTTTGAAAATAGAAGATAGGTAATCCAGATTGTTGTATACTTGTTAACTGATACTGACCTCATTCTCCGATGGAGATTGTGTTTGTATTTTTCAGGCTACAGCAAGGAAGCTGTGGCCCATATAACCCTACCAACCGATTGCAGGCAGGAAACTGAGATCCTGGCATGAGATGAGCCACCACAGTCATACAGAGGAGGATCCATATGGAACCCCACAGACAATGATTGGATGTACAAGGGACCCACAGCCATAGCCACTCAATCAACAAAAGATAAGCCAGTGTGTCAGAAACCAACGATTCTCACACAAAAACCCCTAAGCTCACAACACCATAGCAGCCTCAATACTCGCCCAACACGACTCAGGGAACTGAGCGGAAGAGGGGGCGGAAAGATTGCGAGAGCCGTGGTGGGGGAGAATGGCAGAGACTTGGCAACCCTCAGTAACAACACACTTGGGTCATGAGAGCCCGGCTGAAGAATGAGCTATCCATGGTCCCCTACCACAAAGACTGATACAGATGGCCCACAGAGGAGGATATCTAGCTGACTGGGGATGGGGAGGGGGGGCAACGGGGAATTGGGGATAACAACTCATGGTTGGCCCACTAAACAATGTAAATCATTATGAACAATAAATTAAAAAAACATTATAATACAAACATAAAATAGGCTTTCAAAGTTGATTATTCCTATTATAATCTGTCATAGAAGTCCTCTGAAGGACAAAGGCTTCAGATTTTCAGAATTCTCAAAAACTTATTTAAAGAAATAAGTGTCATGCCAACTCTGATGGAGTCTGTGTGAAAAATTGCATAGACTGAGGCAGTTGCTTCAAGGAAGTCTGCCTGTTGGAACAGGCTGTGCACTCCAAGTCTTTGTGTTCTCGGCTGCTCCCTTATCGCTTTGATGTTCATAATACCTGCTCATGACTCTAACTCATTGTTCCTTTCTAGTTCATTGAGTCCACCTTCACGAAAACAGGGAACAGACTATGATGATTTGTTCCCAAGAGAAAATGAAAACAAAGTTTTTCCTTCAGACACTCCCCCGATTGTTAAGAGCAATTGAGAAATTGAAAACAGCTAAAGGACTTTTGCGGAGAGTCCTAGATGACTTACAATAGAAGAATTACTTATTAAGGGAAATTATTGAGAAAGAGATTCATAGAACTGAGTTATAGGAAAAGACCAAAGAGAAACTCGTAGTAAAAGGAAACTCCCTGAGCCCACTAATGCTCCATTGCCTTATACAGGGATCTATGAAAATGGTGACATACGGGTTAACATTAAGGAAAAAAGAATATCATGGTATTCACTGCCATTCATGCAGAGGCTGTCTAGATCCAGCCAGCCTTTATGCCAATAGGTCAGTTCCAACAAAGTTTTCTGTGGTCTCTCCTTTCCCTCTAAATGTTCATAAGCATAGGGTAGAAATATAATTCTTTCTGCATTTAACATTTTTAAACTCTCACAGGAATAGCTCATAAAATTTGGCTGACCATGCTGTGAGGCTTCTGCATTCTGCAGTCCCTACATATTCCATACAAGTCCATACATAGTCCTCCTCTAGCACACAAGTTCCAAAAGACCAAAATCCATAAGAACAGATTCATTTCACTGCAAAACCCCATTCTTGGTTCCACATTATTTAGTAGACAGTTTCTTGACGCAGGGGCAACATCTAACCAGACACCATTTTATGGAAGGAATGAATTCATTTCAAGCTTACAGAATGCAGGAGAAATTCCATCGATGCAGAAGAAGCTGGCTCCCAGTCATAAATCCAAGCAGAGAGAGAAACCACTAACAGCCAGCAACAACAAAAAAGAAGCGAGCAGAAACCGTCAGCAATCAGGATCTCTAGATCTCAAACCTATCTGCATACCTTTGGACAGGAATTCAGATATGTCCCCAAATACACCTTTGTTGCGAACCCCAGGATATGATCCCACAGACATCTCCTCCACACTGGCAGCTAGTTTTCCAAGTCACAAGCTTAAATAAAACACCTGAACCTGTGGGGGGCATACATTCAAAATAACACACAGAACATCTTCTATGATAAATAATTTAAAAAGTAATAGAAATATCCACCCAAAACATATGATAAACAGATAAAATAACTATATGACATTTACATGGGAAAAAACATAATATGTGATTTTTTCTGACTACATTTGTTTCCAGGATTCAGTAGTTATTATAAAAGATTATATTATAAACAAATTTCATATTTGAATTAAAATATTTGAAAATAATTTTCAAGCTTAGTTTCATTTAATCTCTTTAATTCCTGCACTTGGGAGGGTGAATATCTGGAACCATTCATGCTAATAAATCAGAAAAAAATTTAATATAATATAATTGGTAACTGAGGAAATTACAACTTTAAAAATGACTTTGAGTTAAAATAGATATTTTATATTCAATCACTCAATTAATTAAAATGTTATGCTAACTAATTCATAATATTTAAAAATCAGTTCCTAGGATTCTGACATGGAATTTATATTAGTCTACCACTCAGCATATAATAAGACTTGCTATCATATTCAATTACTGAAGAACTGATTTTAATAAAATAAAGCAAATGAGTATACATCTAATTAAAATTCTGGATTTATTTTGATAATAAATGGATACTGGAATACTTTAGCACATATGCATATAGTCTATAACTTTTAAGTTTAGTTAATTTATGAACTTAAATTATAGTTCTCATTACCTTTTCAAAATATATTTACATAATCCAGATACTACCAATAAAAATATAATTTTGAATAAATGTAAAATTATACCAAATTTAATAAGTAGCATTCCTTTATATTTATTATCCTATTCCTTACATATCCCTCAATAATCAAGTATTTACATCAAAAGGTATATATCTCTGTCTTAGGACATAGCAAGGGATAGAAAACATCATTTATGGGCAAGAGGAACCAGAGGTCACAGGGAAATCAAGTTCTCTTTTTTTCCTTGGAAAATATTTTTAAATCACTTATACTTAAGCACAAAGCAACTGCACATGTAAAATTTCTGTGAATTGTCTTCTTACATTTAGAGAAATGTGACTATTTTTGTAGGTTAATAATTTGAACGTCATTGAGACTAAACAACCCTCTCTCATGTGTGTCATCAAGTACATGTGATATTTGATAATTGTCTCAGTGTTACATTTTAACTAACTGGCAGCTTTTTATTAATACATACTCAGCTAGAGATAAGGGCCAAAAGGTTGTTGATTCAGTCTCCTACACCATGGCAAAGCCGCTGAAGGAATTTCCTGATTATTTCTTACCCATTTCATGGCTTAGCACCCAGGAGCTTCCTGATTCAGAGATCCTCTTGGGCCAAAACCAATCAAGGTCCTTCATATACTTTGTGACATTCGATTGAAAATTGACTTTAACTGGATGTCTAATTCAAACAAAGGACTTGAGCCAAGGCTCCTTGTGAGACCCTGCTAAGAGGCATGGAGGTTCTGCATGAGACTGATAGGTGTTTCCCTGTCTCCTTCTGTTAAAGGAAGTTGAGGCTGGCCTGAAACCCCAAAAATCTCAAGCTTATCCTGGATCCTCCAGCCCTCCAGGAAGGCCACAAGGAGCCCTGAGATAAGCAGACAATTCAAGGCCTATGCTCACCCCAGCTGTAATAACAAACCTGATCAATGAAATTCTGAAGGTTACAGTTCCTCTGCAGCCACCACTATCAAGTATATGTCTAGAGTTACATAGAAAGCCCCCCCCCCCAATTTATCTATGCACACTAGGCATCCACAGGGTACTGGCCCCTGCCAATCACTTCATGAAACATCCACAGACTACCCTTTCCCTACCAATCTCCTTGCTGCCTATGCCCCTACATCTGCATTTTCCTTGATATAAACAACCTTTATCTGTAAAATAAATGAGAGCTGTCCACTGGCACATTCTCCCAGGTGGCTATGCCCGTCGGTCTACCGCTGTCCTAAGACTCTGCCCACCCAGCTCCGTGGATAAACTGGGGTGTTAGTGTACAATGACCCCCCAAATAATCCACAGACTGCATCTCCTCATGTGAGAGAGATTTTCCCTAGCTTTTTGGCTTGGGAACTGTTGCATGTCAGATTCCTCGAAATGGAGGTATTCTGTCCTGAATCTAGAAAGAAGGCTCAGATTCAAGTAGTAAAGTCTGGGAGAGCCAAACCTTAAATGTCACACAGACTCTTTCCAAGTTATGTTAAGGAAAATCTGAGACCGCCCTGAGGGGGGAAGAAAGGAAGTTCCAGAGACTCAGGAAATGGCTGCAAGACCTCACCCTAAGGACAAATAAAGGCAAACCAACTGCTTGGAGAGGAGAGTTGTGGATTGAGATGCTTGAAAAGTGGTGCAGTCCTCCAGAGACTCAGCTTCTGCTGAGGTGAGCTTGGTGTGATGCAATT
Organism: Zapus hudsonius; assembly: GCA_004024765.1. Taxonomy (NCBI): domain Eukaryota; kingdom Metazoa; phylum Chordata; class Mammalia; order Rodentia; family Dipodidae; genus Zapus; species Zapus hudsonius. The sequence continues at coordinate 6,795 of PVHP010022077.1, forward strand.
GCCTTTGAGTCCCATGCATAACCCCTCACTTTGTACTGTAAGTAGCCCAAATAAACTCATTTGTTTCCACAACTTGGGATAGTTGTCTAGTGTTCTGCCACCTGTGCCTTATCTGGAGAGAAGATGTGTGTGGGCATCACCCCAAGGCAAAAGTTTCCTGCAACAGGAACTTTCCTTCCTTTTTCTCCTTATCTCTAACTCTTGATAAATCTTTCATTATCATTGTATGTGTTTTTCAATTCATTGTGAAATGTGAACTGGAAATAGAGACTTACAGACCACTCTCTGTGATCCCAAGCTTACCCAAAGCCCAGCCTCTCAGTACTACTCTGACCCAGTCTCTCGGGGCTCTAACCCTGAAACAACTACAGCTCACATCACCTCTCTTTCCCTTGATTTTTCACATGATCATGGGCATAAAAGGTTGCTTCATGATGACTTATTTTTAGTCCAAAGATGTTGTACCCTCATTATTAAATAAGACAGCATCTCTATCCTATCTACTCAGTGTAGAGAAACTGTAAAACCAATAAGCAATGTAGCAAGAATTCTAAAATTGTTCTGTTATTCTTTTGATTATGTGTTTCAGAGTGTTAATGACTAGAACGTTGATAGGCTCTTCATAAGAGAAATAAGACCTTTCTTGAGTCCTCAAAATGCTTTAAGGCAGTTGTGCTCAAGTTCACGTTTGTTTGAAAAGCACTGCTAAATATCACACTTTGCATACTGCAAATAGCTTCAATTTGATTATTTAATTTTTTATACTCTCTAATAAGCACCTTAACTATATGGACATGGTACTCAAAAAGAAAAAAAAAAGAAGAAAGAAAGATAAATGGTTGAATAATCCCTGAAAAATTTCCACCCAAATGATATTTGAAGTATCTTATATAGTAATCTCTTATTAACCAAAACAATGCTTTATTTTCTAAAAGGTAGATTTCTTAAAGGTCCATATTTCTTACATATTTTCTATTGTTTTATTCTTATTCTTTTGATATGCTACTATAAATATTCAATCACATTTATGGGTATGTGTGTAAGTGCTATTACTTCTCCTAATAGAGAATCAAATGTGTTTGACAAAAGATACCAAAAGCAATACAACAAAGACAAAGTTTTTCAAACAAAAATATCACAGAATATGCAATTACTAACTCAATATCTTCTCAGAAGTTGAACTATACCAACCGGGCTTGCTTACAAATTAAATATTTTGTGAATTCACCTTAAAGTCTACTAGGCAGAAGAGTTATTTGTTCCCATGACTTTGACTACAGATCTATTCAGAGTTCAGAATGTTTGGTAAGTCTTTCTCCTGGTGTATTGTGTGGACTTCTTGTTAGCATTGTACAAAACAATTTAAATCTCACATTTTGTTCTTACTGTCAAGAGAGAAAAAGTAATAATATTTAAAGAACTATCAACAAATAATTTTGCTTACTTTGGGAGACAGACAGTCAGGACATGAAAGTTACTGAAATCAATGCATGAAAGCTAAAAAAAGACCAAGTGTTTTCATTCCACCAGGAATACTTTGTGATTCACATGCAATCTTTTCATTTCTTTGTATAAAGCTGGAATGAAGTTTCCTGGACCCATTCATTCATACAGCTATATGCTCCTTCAAGTGCTTTATTAGAACCAAAATGATCCAGCACAAAAGAGGTGGTTTTGCTTTCTCTTTCTTTTCTTTCTTTTAAATATACACACACAAATATATTCATACAAGCACATGTTACTGAAAGAAGAAGGATAAAAGACTGAAATTCACAAAAATGAATGAGAAAAAATAAAACAAAACAGCACAAGATGCAGCGATTTAATAGCAGTGTTAAAATATCACTGAATTAATAAGGGTTTTCTTTGTGCATGGCAAATAATTTCCCTACTTTAGTAATCTTTAAAAAGTCATTTACTTTCATTAAAACAACCTTCAAAATTTCTAAAAAACATGAAAAGATAAATTATTATTTTGAAAATATTCCAACTAAAATGATGCTGGCATATGTATACATGCTTTTAATGGAACAGTGTAGAAAGTGTAGTCATGTGTTTTATATTTGAGAATTAAGAGTTTCAACTTCACAGCCTCTAGTGGTAGTTATATACCATATTGCAAGAAAAAAATCCCTTTGGATGTTAAATGCTTTTTGTTAAAATAAACCATCCAGGGTAACATACATAAAGGATGGAAATCAAGTGAGCTAATATGCTTCTCATTCCTCTCCTATGTGTACCATGTTACTCCACAGGTATTATGTGAGGCTAACATTGGAGTGAGCACCACCTAACCCCCAATTAAGTCATTATTTAGAAGGTTCTCTCACAAAGGAACAGAAAGAAGAAAGCTTCAGATTCCTGAGACTTCTAAAAAGGAGGTAGATACTGAGTGAAAGTTCAGCTGGGCCTGTCCTCAATGTACTGGACTAATAGATACAGCAGAAATACTGAGCAGAGAAATGCTACACACATCCAAACTTAACTGGCTATGATGTTAAGTATGTTAGATAAGCATGAAGAAGCAGCCGTAGCTCCAAAGGAGAACTGGAAGGTGTGCTTCTGAGATAATCTGGGTTCAACATGTGTAATGTATCAGAAGAGACTTAAGACCAGATAGTCCGTAAGGTTGAATGGGGCCTTGGAAGCTCAGAGGATGTGATGGTACCATGCTCTGAATTCCACAGCACAGGCTTCAGTTCTGGTTGCACATCAGACTAAGCAGTGTTCCAGGGAAGGCAGGAATAGAGGCATTTTCTTCTTCCTATCTGCTAACATGAGGGTCCATTATCGCTGTTGCAATTACATTCTTGTTACTGTGACAAACACTGACCAGAGGAGCTTTTGGGAGAAAAAGGTCTATTTCAGGGTTTCATTTTTTGAGGCAAAGCTTCACAATGGTGCAAAAAGCAACCAACATATCACACATCCACAGCAGAGAGAGACAAGCAAAGGTCAGCTGGGTCTGCATACACTATGGGCTAGAATCAAAGTGTGCCTCCACAGACACACCTCCTCCAGCAGGTTTCCACATGCTGGAACTTAAGAGGAGGCTGAAACCTAAACATTGGAGGTCATGGGGGTCCCTTACATTCAAGTCACCACAATCACACTTCTCTAAATATAAGAAGAAACATTATATAAAACCTTTGACAAGGTATAGAAGGACCTTCAGAGTCCATTTCCCAGAAGGCTCCTTAAAAACAACTTTGTCTCCACCTACCAGCTTTGTCATACAGCAGTGCCCTGTGGATAGATGGTCTTGAGGAGGTACAGACCATTTGATTGTAGTAAGAATCCACAATATCAACTTGTAATATATATATATATATATATATATATATATATCACAGACTAAAAACACTAAATAAATATTCTGACACAATTATAATATATCTGCACTGTTTTCTAAGACTGAAATATATGTAATATATCACACTTCCTTTTGGACAATAGTACATCAGTTTTCCCCATGCTGCTTTAAGTGTAATTGGAGCAAATTACCAACTACATAAATTCCCCATGCTGTTTTAAGTGTAATTGGAGCAAATTACCAAATACATAAATTCATACATAAATGAATTCAACTATAAAGAATTATGGTGACATAATTGTTGTTATTAATGACAGAGCTGAGCTTGTCCCTCCTAAAGCTCGAACCAGGACATCCAATATGAGCATGGCATTGATTTCGGAGTAAGAGTCCATCTTCTGAATGCATCCATACCCAATTCAAATGAATGTTCATAAAAGACATCTATAGCACAGGTTATATGAAATGTTTTGTGGTTAATTTGTTGAAAACTGTAATATAAAGAAATAACCTAAAATAATGACTAATTACCTACTTTGTCCAAATAGACTGGAATACCAAAAAAAAGTCAAGCCTCAAAATAATAGTAAATATTATTTCATTATGCATTTTTAAAAACCCTGCAAGTTTTTAATATACACTAACAAATACATGTTTATTTAATTACTGTTTAGAAAAAAATAGTATATGAATGAAACACATTAATTTTAAGACCGGGGGAGAAGGAGAAAAGGTCAGAAGTGGGACTGTAAAGGATTTGATGTCTTAAATGTATTTGGAAATGATAAGTTAAGACCCATTGTTTTGCAAGTGTTTACAAACGTAACTCACACTTGTTCAGCAAAAATGACTTTCTGAGCATCTTAAGGTTTTTCATAAAGTTCATTTCCCCTATATAAAGATAAAAGTCAAGTGGAATCTTTTAACTGCATGTAAGCAGTTCTGAATATGAAAACTAAAGGTCCTAAATTTAGTGGGCACAACCTCTGTCTTTTGATCAACTATTAGATTAGAGCTTTCTCTTCTCTAACAATGCCAAGTTAGCATGTTTACCTAAAATAGGCTAAAATAATACATGCTAAAAAACACTGTTAGTGATATAAGTTAAAATAATAACACATCAGAAGAGAGTGGTCATTGTTATTGATTAAAGTCAAATGAGCAGGAGAGGCACATGCGGCTCCCACATCAACAACACAGGCTGTTTCCACTGCTCCTGTTTGCCCACTGGAAGTTAGTATAAGACTGTTTTGCTGAAGACTTTCACTAACTTTGGTTTCAGGACACAGAGCTATCATGGAAGAAGTGAGCTGGAAGGTTCTACTCTGCTGGCTAGATTTTATAAACCTGAAACGGGCTTTAAGACTGCTGGAGAGAAAAAAAAAGTTATCAATAATCTTACCAGCTGTGTGGACCATTCCTGCCATACTACCAACCTGCTAGACAACACATGTCCTCTAGTGCAGTACTGACTTGTATTTATTCATGTTGAACCTCATTCCATAGGAGAAAAATTACTGCCTGATACTCTAAGCCTGGTCAAAAGCCTGTAGCTAAGAAGATCAGAAGCCCTATGGATACTACTAACATTAATTAGCTAAAAGTAGTAGGCGTAGACTGGCAAGAGGGGCCATGAGTAGTAGGGGAGAGAGTCTAAGCCTGTGAATAATTGATCAGTTTGACAACCCCTGGTCCCAGTCACCGGTTCCTTCCCTCACTGAGCTGTTGACCAAAGTGAACCATGAGGTTCCAAAAATAAGACAGAATTCTGTCAAAGCCCTTGAATGCCCTCCCCAGCCCTGAGGCAAAACCCTGTTGCTGAAGAAACCACAGAATGCCATTGATCAGCATCAAGAGACACTTTGGGGTCCGGAATGGTAACCAGTCCCCAGATGCCAGTTAGTGCAGTGTTGGAAGACACTGCAGAAGCTGCCAGGGGAAGCTGATCAATGACAGCTGGAGTAAATAAAGACCACTGGCATGAAACACAGTCTGCGCCCATGAATAGGCTGACCACACCTCCTACTGGGAAAGAATAGTGAACCAAGAAAGGAGCACTTGTGCAATGGAGGAGCCTGGGCCTGGGGAAGACAATCAACAGCTTATGGAGGGTTAGCCCTTGACTGGAACTGGGGATTCAGGGCGGTAGGCACCAGATCCCGTACTCTTGGGCTCACAAGAAAAGATGCACTATGGGAGCAATTGACAGAGAGGCTACTAAAAATAGAATCCAGGTAATCCAGAATTGTGTATAGATGTTAACCTAGACTGATCTCACTCTCCGATGGAGAAAGTGTTTATATTTTTCAGGATGCAGAGAGAGTTGTGGCACTTCTAATCCTACCATCCGACTATAGGCAGATAGCTGATATCCTGGCAAGAGATGAGCCACCACAGCCATATCGTGTAGGATCCATATGAAATCCCAGAGAGTATGATGGGATGAACAAGGGACCCAGCCACAGCCATTCAGTCAACACAGGATAAGCCAGGGTGACAGAAACCAACAATTTTTGACACAAAGACCCCTAAGCTCACAACATTAAAGCAGCCTTAATACTCACCCACCACACCTCAGGGAACTGAGCAGAAGAGGAGGCGGAAAGATTGTAAGAGCTGTGGTGGGGGAGACTATCCAGAGGCAAGGCACCCCTCAGTAACAACACACTAGGGCCAGGAGAACCTGGCTGAATACTAGGCTATCCATGGAGATAACAACTCATTGTTTGCCCACTAAATAATGTAACTCATTATGGACAATAAATATATATTAAAAAATTAGCTAAAAGGATATGTTGTGACATCCAACGTCCTGTAAGTCTTATGTTTTATGCCCATAGATCAGTACTGTTCTCAGGCTTGGTTCAAAAGGCTTCCGCTTTCCCTGAGAAGCAGTCCCTGAAGAGAGTAATAACTGGTCAAAGAGTTGTGATTAAGTGACCACTGAGTAATCAGGCCTTAATGGAACTAATCTATCTCCTATGCTATGGCTTAGGGTACACTGCATTGTGAAAGAGGGGACAGAAAGGATGCATGGACCAGAGCATGGGAAAGAAAAATACTGCAGAGTTCAGTCTTAAAGATATAACATGGCTTTTGCACTCGTGTTCTTACAACACTCCAATTCACCAGACTGGGCCACTCAACTTTCCATCATGGATGGTTGAGGGGATCACGAGGAGTTGCTCCTTTATCAAGGAGTTATTGGAGTTAATGATTTCTGGGAGAAGGGTAGATTTTTTTTTTAAACTTTTGTAGCCGATGGTAAATTGATGATCCCAGAAAGACCCCTCACACATGCACATGTAAACAACACTAAGTAAACTCATTGGCTCACAAAAAAAATTTAAAAAAATAAAAATAAAAAACATGACTTCAACGTAGAAGGGGAATGACGGGGTTCAGCAGGAGTAGAAGTGGTACAAAATTAATTGATGATGAGGAAAATGTTCTAAACATATTATACACAGGAATGAATTTTTTTTAAAAAATCAAATATTTAAAAATGGAAAAATGTTTTTGATTTTTTTCTATTTTCTATGTTTTTACTTCTATTTTATATCTAAGCTTTCTGCAAAAGACTTTGTTATAATTGTCTAGACACAACAAAAAAAACTTTCTTAAGTACAGCTCTGGTTCGTGTGATGGGGGCTCCCCTTTGTTGGCTGTGGTCAGCTCTGAGGACAGGAATCCACCCTGACAAGCTCAGCAGGTTTGAAGCACTCACCACAGTTGGCCTCATCAGAGGCATCTGCACAGTCTGGGTCCTCGTCACACACCCACAGCTTGGAGATGCAGTGTTTTGTAGTTTTACACTGGAAATAGTCTGGAGAGCAGCTGTTCTCAGCTTAAGAAGAAAACATCCATTAACACCTAACTCTTAGCTATTAACAGAAAAGCTCTGTTTTTATTTCTACAAAGCAATAAACCAGTCAAGTGTTTAAGACATTGTTTTAAAATTTATTATCTTTTCATTCATAGGGATTGATGATGAAGTTGTTTAACTTTTTTTTATTTCCGATAATATATTCCTAATACCTTTTTTTGCTAGAAGTATAAAAGGAAAACATATTTCTGTAATGACATATAGAAGTCAGAATTTTTAGGAAACTATTGGTTAAACATTTCGAAAGTGTTTTTAAAATTAAAGAATTAAGAGCTTCCTCAAAATAATTTTTCCGAAAACATTCAGATCTCATACACGTGTATTTTATGTTACTAAATAATAAATTTAGAGGACAATAAATAAGTGGGCAAATAAAATCCTCTGGAAGCATGTTGGATTTGAGGGGAAGGGGTGCGATCTGCCTCACAATCACAGATCCTTATCGGAATGGCTAACCATAAAGAACTGGTACTGACTTTATTCTGAGAGCACCATCTTAATCACATTGCAGGATGACTGCACATTATTTACCGATAAAACTTTTGGAGGACTAAAATAAAACCCCTTCAGGAGAGAAATGTTGACAACCGTTCTCTTCAAAACCTGATGCTCTCTCTGTGCTTCAGGTCCTGTATGTGTGTGCACGTGAACCTGCAGGTGTGCCTATCTGCCCCTCTATGCAAATGCTACGAGTGTATTGTCTTCCATTTATTGTAATTTCATTTTTTTCAAGACATAGGAATACAAAGTGAACAGAACAAAAAATGTAATTATTCATATAAGCAGCCACAAAGATTTATCAAATTAGCATGCCTTATGTTATTTTCTGTCATGTTGTCTAGGATTTTTCTCATCCTAATTTCAATATATATTTCAGTAGAGGAAATCCTTGATTAAAATAGAGTTGATCTAAGAAATTAATCAATAGAAACAAAACGACCTACATTTATTTTAGGCAAAATTCAATTTATGGGGAAAAGCCGTCTAATCCCCTGCAATGTTGTGTTTGATGTGGGTGGATGTATTTTGTTCATGTCCATCACCATCTCTAGATACTTCTAACAGTTGATCTAGATTTTTATTTTATGTTTAATTTTTAACAGATCTCCATAAATAAATGCATCTCAATTCTCAATTAACTCACAGTTACCTGTCCTAATTCTTATCCCTTTTATTTTTTTCTACCCTGGATGATTTAATGAAGACTAACGCATTCACTCTAGTTTCAATCAGGAGTTAAAAGTCAGACAACAGAGGACATTCTGAGTGACTTACGACAGTCCCGCTCATCTTCCTCGTCCCCACAGTCGTCTTGCCCATTGCATCTGAGGTTTATTGGGATACATTTCTGGTTCTTGGTGCACTTGAACTGGCCTGAGAGGCAGACATGTGTGTCTAAAACAGAGGGGGAAAGGATCCAGCCTGAGACCTCGGTCTGCGTTTCCATCCATCATCAGCTAAGCCTCAGGTGTCTGCCCTGTACCAGAACCCTCCCCGACGCACCACAGTTGAGCTCATCAGAGTTGTCCCCGCAGTCATTCTCCCCATCGCAGATGAAGGCAGGCAGAGCGCAGAGTCCAGTTCCGCACTGGAATCGGCCTGGCTGGCACTTGAATTCCGCTGGGAGAGAAAGCAAAGGGTGTGACTGATGGCAGGCTCATCGCCTGACTTCTGAGCCAGGCTTTGCTGCCATTCAAAACACTAATTCTGTGATAACTTTAAACATCTTCCGAGCACACTGTGAGTGTAACACATCCAATCGATTCTGGCTAAGCTATGTGCAACTCATGTGGCCTCCACATTACATTTTGTAAACTGAGTCTCAAGAAAAAAGGAACTAACAAATATCAATATAAAAGCGTATCAATTTGTCCTCATTCAGTGACGGACTGCACAGAGGTAAAATTATGGGCTACAATTTATTAAAACGCAAAGCTTTTATCTGGTATCTCAGCAGGTAAAGTGGTTGAGTTGCAAAGAGGAGGTACTGAGTTCTGTCACCAGAATCTACTTTATTAAAAGATCTGTGAATGTCATCATGAGTTGGTGATCCCAGCAGTAGAGAAGGTAGAGAGATTGGATCCCTGGAGATCACTAGACTCAGTGTCACCTACTTGGTCCATTTCAGGACCATGAGAGACCATGTCTCAAAATAAAGGAGAATAACTCCCAAGGATTCATAACTATAGTTGACATCTTGGCTTCTTGCATAAGCACACATGTGCACCTGCACTTACAAATGTGCACATATACACATGTGCACTGCACGTATCAGAAAAGGTTTGTTAAATTTATTGTAATTTCAATGTTGAAAAATAATCTCTCCACTTTGCTGGTGGAAGATTTGAGGTAAGATCCAGATCTGTTTCTGACATTTTCTCACAATTTATTTTCCTTGCAGTGAAACACGTTTTGTTTTTTTTTTTTTTTTAAATTAATGACCCGATTGTGTAAGCTAATCACCAACAATGGACTATTCATAGTTCAAATCATGGAATCAAATATTCATTAATGGCTTTAAACTTTCTTTGGCAGAAGCATTATGTTTTTAGAGTTATATTATTATAACTTAATATATGTTTTACTTTCTTAGAAAAGAGCTCTAGAATGTATTCTATATTTGTTGATTGATCACATTAAATGTTTAAGCTTCACTATATATAGTTTTATTATTATATTTATTATATATATTGTGTTAAGCTTCATTATATATACATATATATATAGTTTTCTTATATTATATACATTTAATATATTCCTGACTTCTTTTAATATCTCTTACTATAAAACAATACATCCCTAAAAAGATTGTGGAAGGGTTGTGTCCATAAATAGATAAATTTCAAAGAAAATAAATCATTGATGTACACAGATTGCCATTCCAACTTATTAAGAAAGGAAATCATTTCATTTGTGAACATTTTGTGAAGTTCAGAGAGGCAGGCATTTGTGCAGGAGACAAGGCTCAGTGGATGAATTATCTTTCTTGTAAAGCTTTCTAGCCTGATTTGATTCCCAAGTACCCATATAAAGTGGTGCAGGTGTCTGGAGTGCCTTTGTAGTAACATGAGACCTTAGCATACCCTAGTTTTTTATTCTCTTATAAATAAATATTTTTAAAAGTAAGCAAGACACAGAAATATATTATTTCATTGTATTTATATGTAAGTTTTGAAAAATCCTCATTAAAACCAGGTTAAAATAATTAAATTATATATAATATAAACCATATAATTTGTAATAAATAATTTATAAATATATGATACACACAGAAACACACACAAACATATATACTGGGAAATTAGGAGCACATCTGACCTTCAGATTTGGTCTTTGGTATAAAATTGTATCAGAGTAAGTGTGATTATAAACTTAATATGTCTGAGAATTCCTGATGCCGCTCTTTCACTACATTTTTTTTACATATTGCATACTACGTGAGCTTGCAAGTATGTCATTCTGTGATGAGGCTCTTTGCGTCTCAATTAAAGTTATAGGTGTTTTCAGAACAAATGCATATGGAATGTGATGATGTAGTTTACAGAAACAAAGAAACCAAAGCTAAATGTTTCCCAGATACATTGAATGTCATTCCTCACTGCAGTGCAACTTTTAAAGACTCATACCAATAGGTGTTAAAAGCTTCTAACCCTACAACTACAAATAAGCATCCAGGAGCTAATGATCACAAAGTTAAGGCCCCTGATGTATTTGTGAAGGACACCTGGAAGAAAGCATCATCAAAATTCTCAATGATTTTGGTCCCGGAAAAGGTTATTTTTTTCAATGGACTTGATTCCCAAAGAAGAGTGAGAAAAAAAGCAAAATTAGACAACAATGACCTCAGCAAACTAAAGTGCTTCGGCAAGGAGAATGAAATAATTCTAGCTTAAGATACAATTTGTAAGATATGATATACCATTTGCAAAACATACATCATGAATATGGGTTGATATTCTAAATATATAAGGAGATTGATTCGATAAGGAAACAAATAATTAAATCAGTACGTATTATGAAAGCATATATGATGCTTGCTTTCTGAAAATAAAATCTAATGGTAAAGAAAGATTGCCCAATGGATAAAGAGCCTGCCATGAAAGCAAGTAGCAAAGTTTCAGATCTTGGCATCGTTCTCCAAGGCAGACAAGGCAGCACATGCCTAAAATCCCAGTACACTTATGGAAAGACATAAGGTAGAATCAGAAAACCAGAAATCCCTTCACCAGCTCCTCTGGGGAACAACACAGTGAACAACAAAAGACTCGAAAAAAACAGGGTGGAGGATGATATCAACGTCTGAGATTGTCACATAACCTCTGCACACTGTGACATGTGCATGACTAAACTCATGAAGGCACACGCATGCACGCATGCACACGAGTGCATACACACATAAATTAATTAATATAAACTAAAATTTTACTTTATTAATAAGAAGATACTAGCATACTATTCAGGGATATCACCACTGTATATTTGTATAAATGAAATAAAAACATTATACCAGAACTTCTATTCTCTCCAGTATTAACTGTAGGATTATTTGTGATAGCTTAGGTATAGAATCAACCTGTTCCTGTAGGTAAATGAAGAAGTAAAATAATTTTTCATAGATGAAAACTAAATGATCATTAGTTACATTAAGAAGGAAATCATTTCATTTTTGACAATTAGCATGGATTTGAAGTGCATTATGTAAAGTCTAATAAACCCAGCATAAAAGTGAAATATTGTTTTATTGCTTATATGTAAAATTTGAACAAAAAAGATAAACTTTTATGAACAGAAGAAAATGGTAGTGGGTAGAATGCGAGTGACCTAAGACCAATATACTCAGAGTCTATTACCTCTCATAACTACAATATATAATAACAGTATATTGTATGCTTTAAAAGTTCTGAAAAGTATATTTTACATCTTATCACATAAAATGATTAAGCACAGAATATAATATATGTTAAATGTCTTGAAGTAAGCATTCACATATATCAATATATATCTATAGATAAATAATTTAGTTTTTTTATTGTTGGTTTTTCAAGGTAGGTTCTTGTTCTAGCCTGGCTGACCTGGAATTCGCTATGTAGTCTCAAGGTGGCCTTGAACTCATGGTGGTCCTCCAACCTCTGCCTCCGAGTGCTGGGATTAAAGGCATGCCAAAATATCATGTTGTATGTCATAAATATAAAATGTATAATATGTAACTATGGTATATAATTTTATTTGCCAATTAAAGAATAAAATATCTGCATTTAACCAGAATAAGGTTTAGGTGTAAGCTATTTTTTGTCTTGCTCAAACATCCATAAATATTTAACTACATATATTCTCAAAATATGTAAGTGTAAAAGTCTTATATTGTCTTTAATTAAATCTTTACATCATTATTTTCAAGAGTGTGAAATTTCAGAAACAATCAAAAGAAACTGTTAGGCTTCAGAAGCTGTTAATATTTTGAAAGAAAATTATTGTGATATTGACTTTGCTGAAGATAATTATGGTTATGTTTTCTGAGAAAGCAATGTCTGGTGAGTAAATTCAACACAATATAAAGACTAAATACGCTTATTCTTCCCTTCTACAACTTGACAAAAGAAATTATATTTACTACAATAACTCTGTCATGAGAGAGTTGGTTTTGGAGAAAGTAAAACCTTCACCGAAGTAAGTTCTTGTTCTTTTGACATTCCTTTTATTTATTCAAAACAAGAAAGACCCTTGCAGGCGAATAGTCTACTAATATTATACCTGTTCCAAAGGTATATTAGAGTGAAAAGAAAAACTGTGTTTTAAAAATCAAAGATAAATGAATATTTTCAATACACATATTAGAAAAGCAATGAATTTCTCTTTAAAGCTCATTGACTCATTGCCTAGTGCTTTCAAGCCTATAAAGAGAATGTGAGAAACCACTGCCATTGCCCACTTCACTTGGTATCAGCCACAGATGGAACTATCTAGAAAATGGGAAACAGCTTTATAATTAGGTACTCACAGCTCCACAGAAGTAAATAACTAGCTTTGCTCTGCCAGTACCCTGCCTGTCTTCAGTGCAAGCCTAAGGATCCCGAAGGCTCCTGACAAGACCAAGTCAGGGAGCCTGGCTCTGGGGTGTGAAAGGACTTCAATGATTGACCAGAAGCATCTCCAACTTGACAGAACAATATTGCAGTGACCTATGGAGTGAACCGAAGAGGCTCTCAAGGAAAAGCCTCCTGATTGTCCATTAGCACTTAAGTGACCAACAATTGATAAGCTGGCGGGTGTCTAGGAATGCCAATCACCGTCTGAAGACAGACTTTGTGGACATTCTACAGCACCTGCTAACAAGAGATGACACTGAGGAATGGTAGAAGAAAATTTAGTATTAGAGAAATCTGATTATTCAATAATTTTAGGATTTTAATGCAGAAAGACAAGTGTAGAGTTATGTCCCTTAAAATCTTATTCCAATGCTGGCACCCAGGGAGAAAATATTCTAAAGAAAACTCTTGGCAGCATACTTACGGCAGTCTTCGGGTTCATCCGATCCGTCCCCACAATCATCCACCGTGTCACATTTCCACCAGAATGGGATGCATTTGTCAGTTTTGCACCGGAACTTTAAACACAAGGAAAAGATGGATAATCCCACACATCCATAGCAGGTACTGATGAACACCCCAGGGGAACCTAACCTAGGTCACTCTTCTACTCTGCATGTGAACACCCATGGGTTACAACCTTCATAGTGGGGATGGGACACAGCCATCTAGGAGAGTGAAATGCTCAGAAGAGCCCAGGGACTCCAGTGTCCATAGCCATCTGCACTGTTTATATGTTATGTCAGGGACTCCTGGGCTCACCGTGAGGTTTACTGTTTACATGGTGTTTGGGGGATGTCAGTACCCCTAGCCAGACTGCTGGCATATTATCTTGAGGACTCCTGTAGACACGGCCATGTTCAGTCCTTCAATATTGTCTCAGCGCCTACTGTTATCCATAAAAGACTTACTGAGTAGCTTCTACAGAAACCCTGTGGACATAAAAGCCTAAAATATTTTTATCTAGCATTGTATAGAATGTTTACAAAACTTCATTCAGATCGGACATACCAGGAAGTTATGGAATTACATTAATAAATTTCAATTAATTGAACAGAACCACTTCTTTTTAAGATTCCTGAATAATTCACTGAATATCAGGTCATGTTTTATTAACTGAAATGCTCAGGATAACCTGGAGTACTCTTTCCAATTCTATCACGACGTGATTCCAGAAAGTACTCAACCTGAAAATCCTACCTGCATGCAGACAATTACTGCCCCAAATTACTGTAGAAAATGCACAGTTATTTCCATTTTTTTAGAATTATTTAAAAGTACACCCACAAGTTGGTAATAGGGTATGATTGTGATCATAATAGGTCATATACATAAATGAAAATGTCATAATGAAGTATATGACTTCACACAGCATATATATAATATATATACAGCATTATATATAATATATATTATATATTATATATATAATTTTTCTTTAGCCATTAATTATGTGGATACACTATGGGAAAATGAGATATTTTTAAAAAGATAAAAAATTATATTGTAATGTCCTTTAGCTAACTTTTGTTCATTTGGTTGTTGCTCTAATTTGAGACAAGGTGTCACTCTATAGCCAAGGCTGACCTCAAATCAAGGTAATACTCCTGTCCCAGCTTTTCAAGTGTTAGGATTATATACATAAATCATCACAGATAGATAAATTTAGTTTTTTTTAATAGAGAGAAGACAATTGTAATAAATAAATGATTCTGCACTGAAAATTTCATTGCTATATTTTATGTCTTATAGAATGTTTTCCCTTAAAAACAAAAGTAATCATAAGGTCTGTAATAATAGGAGAGTATATGTAGGTGTCCTTGTTTGAATGTATGGCCCCATATTCTCAGGCATGAAACTTGACTCTCCCATGGAAGGAGTCCTACTGGGGAAGAGGTAGGCCACTGGGGATGGACCCTGTGGTGTGTCTCAGTTGGAGCTTTGGCAGTTTTGTGGTGCTGACTGTTGGTATTGTCTCTCTGCTTGGATTTATGGAAGTGAATCAGGTTTTTCTGCCATTGATGGTATTTCCCCTGAAATTTGTAAGCCTAATATAAACCCTTTCCTCCCATAAGCTGCTTTTGGTCTGGTGCTTACCCCAGCAAAGAGAAGCTGACTGCTTCAGTATATAAGCACTCCTTTTTTATATTTACCATGAAAATGAAGATTATTTACAGATATTTGTTGAGATTCTTTCTTTAATTACTTATAGTTATTTTTCACAGAGTAACTTGTTACTAGAGAACAAAATTAGGTGTTTATTGTTGCACATTATTTGTATGAAGAAAGTGATCTATGCATAAGTCTATCAGTAAGCCAAAGCAAAGAACACTTCAGTAAACTATAGCTCCACTGCTGACCAAGTACGTATAATGAGTGACCCAAAAGGCTCAGTCAATTTGTATTTAGTGATCTTTGAATACATTTTTTCTTACAATTACTCAAATAGAAAAAAATAATGGCATATATTCTGTACAGAGAACAAATGCATCAGAATTCATTGGCATTAAAACAGTCATTTTAACTCATGAAAAGTAAGCAAGAAAATGTAGCCAATTTCTCCTCTTACTAGAATTTCAATGAAAAGCTTGTATCATATATACATCTGGAATTGAACACATTAGTTTGATAATTTTCTGAAAATAATTTTTGAAGTGTTTTTGTCATCATTCTTATGTGAGGAACTGACTAGAAGTTGATATTTATCTTAGCATGTTACATGCAAGAAAAATTTGTAACTGAAAAATACAGCCTCTGTTCAATTTTCTTTTTTTTTTTATTGTCCATAATGAGTTACAACATTTATTTAGTGGGCAAACAATGAGTTGTTATCCCCAATTCCCTACTGCCCTCCCAATTTTCTTTAGTGAAACAGTTTAGTGATCTCAGTGTGTTCATTTGATATACTGTTGCTTTCTTCCAGTGAAAGAATTTGCTATTAGCTTTTGCTGAATGTGGCTTGATAGCATGGAGTCGATTCTGGATAGAATGACATTAAATACTAGAATGAATTTTTCTTCCACTAGCAAGACAGAAAGACTAAGAAACAACAGGAAACCTGACTGCTAGTCGAATTTATCATATTTTCTTAGCCTGTTGTGGGTTTTCACAAATTATTTGAGGGAAAAAATACCTTTATAGATAGTGACTGTCTGGAGATATGAGACTAAATCCAAGAGCAATTGCCCTGAACATTAAATATCTACAGCATTAAAGTACATCAGATTATATTAGAAAGAGGATTTCAGGAATCCTGAGAGTCTGAAAAGTATTCCCAGTTATAATGTGAAAAATATCTAAAATATATAACTAAATTCATTAAATATATCTGACTTAAATAAACACCGGCTATTAAAATTATGCATGGAATGAGTAGTTAGTTGCCCTCAATTTCACTTCTAATAAGAACATAAAGGGGGGTTGAGTTAGAAAAACCAGAATAAAACACACTTCGTTTTATTGCTAACCAACATTTTATTCTCAAAAGAAAACTTCTGCTTTATGTCTGGGGTTTAGATCTTTTTTATATATATTTCAATTTCTTAACTTAAAAAAAGAGAGATGAGTGCAGAGTCTGGGAAGATGGATCAGTGGATAGTGAGCTCACTGCAGTAGCACGAGGCCTGTAGGTCAGATCTTCAGTGGCCCTGAAAGTTCATAGTGTGTAAAATAACCTGGCAGCAATTCCAGAGTTTAGGAGGTAGAGATGAGATCTCTGAGGGAAGCTGGCTAGCTGATTGTTCAATTCCAGATTCAAGAGAGCGGCTCTGCCTGAGGAAATATGTTGGATAGTAATCTGGGAAGATCCATGATGTCTACATTTGGCCTCCAAACACAAATATACAAATGTTAGTAAGTACCAGCACACACATGTGCACCGCTGCATACACAATGGGACACATTCAAACACGTGTACACACAAAAAGTAACAAAATTATTAATGCAAAATATAAATATAAAACATTTAAAAAAGAAACAAAATCATTCTTCATGGAAAATATTTGCTGGGGCTACTGCCTTCATAAAATCTATTTCAGATCCTAATTGTCACTAAGTGAACAAGCTGTGAGCACAGGATGATGAAATATAGATACTTGGACGCCAATTTTAGTTGAAACATGACTCTCCATTGAAAGAGTAAGTGAGACAATTTAAAAATTGATGCTTTTCTCCATTTTCAGTGATTTATTGCACAAGAGCAAAGGCCAGTGATCTAGGAATTAAACTTGATCTTGACTGTCCGTGGAATCAGGTAACATTTTCAGTTCTAATAGAATTCACATTGGGGTGATTCGGGCATTTTCTTTTATAAAAATCATACTATTTTGGGAACAAGTGATTAGTAGCAATTACAAAGTGAAAATCAGTCATCAGTAATAAATTTGAAAATAGAAAAATTTCATCAGAATTTAGTGGTATGAACACAACTACTTAGAATTTTAGGATTATTTAAAAGTCTAGCCCACTAAAAATCTGTGTTCATTTGTTATCATAACCATATTTAGGAAAATGTATTGTTATTTTTATTATTTATTTTTAACTATTGATTGATTGATTAATGTGTATGTGTGAGTAGACATATGCTACATCTCATATGCACAGGTCAAATAACAGCTTTCAGTTTTGTGATGACTTCTACCTGATTTCTTTTACATTATTATTATTATTATTATTATTATTATTGAAAGCAGAGAGAGAGAGAAGAGATGGAGAGAATGGGTGCACCGGGACCTTCAGCTGCTGCAGCAAATGAACTCCATCCAGATGCATGTGCCACTTTATGCATCTGGTTGTACATGGGCTTTTCAGTCTTTGCAGACAGGAGTCCCATCCACTGATCCATCTGCCCAGTCTCCTATCTAGTTTTTGAGGCAGGATCTCTCTCTCTCTCTCTCTCTCTCTCTCTCTCTCTCTCTCTCTCTCTCTCTCTCTCTCTCTGCTGCTGCTGCTGCTTTTGCTCAATTTTTGAACTTCATCAAAATTCTCCAATCTTGGCTTCCTTTCTTGCTGTAGGTACACTTGCATTAATCCAAAGCTTGCCAAATTCTCTGGCTTTTTACATGGTATTTGGGGACCTGAATTGGGTACTCAGAGCTCATCAGCAAGTGCTTTATCCATGGAAACATCCCATTAGCCCTATTGATAGATATTTGATGTCTACTACAAAACTCTTGATAAAATATTATTGTCTCTTGATTTGGGAATGGGGGACCAAGAAGAGATTAGATCAGATCATAAAACTCTTATGAACCCAATTATGGGGCTTTTTCTCTGGGGAGATCAGGATGCCTATCAAGGGAGAGGCTATGTTTTTCTGTTTTTGCTGCCATTTTTTTTAAGTTTGGTTTGTCTTTTACCTTTGTATATACTTCAAACATTTTATTATAACAATAATCATTTAAATTAAAATTTGAATTTTTATGTGCTTATAATTTATATAATAAACCAAATTGTAGAAGTTTACTGTGCCATTAAAACTCTAAAGACACTGACTCCCTGGAAAATGGAGCAAAGTTTTCTGTGTGGAATGCATAGGTCTAGCATTAGACATAGACTTCTGTCTTCTATCTTTGTGTTAGACAAGCTTCTCTATTAGGAACACAGGCTCACTGTAGAGAAAGCCTTGAGCAATCGGGACACGGCTACTAACCAGGAAACTAGCACATCCAAGTCATAGAATCCTCATAAAGCATTTAGTCATTTTAAAAATGAATCAAGACTTATTTAACAACTTCATCTCAAATCAAACAAGATATTGACTTCAATGTAATCACGTCCAAAGTTTAATGTCATATGACTATTCCTGAAAAAGTTGCAAGTAGTAAAATCATGTCCATGCAACTAATCATCATTAAGGAGGCTTGTCTTCTGGAAGAGCTTCATTGAAAATTATTAAATTTTGAGAAAGAAATTCATAATGAAGTTATTTTATCTTATTTTAATTAACATGAGTTGAATTGAATCGAAAGCATGATTTAGAGCCTCGTGCTTTACACAACCTGATTTCTCTTTACTTGCCTCTGAGGAAGGGAGAACGAAGAGGGTGTCTGGGGTGGTCATGCAGTAGGTTATCCAGAATTATTTATTAGTTGATTATGTTAGTTCCATACTCCTTGGCTACAGTACGTTTCGACCTCTTTCTTTCTTGAACTGTACACACTCCCCTCTGCTGCCGCTGTGCCAACTTAAGACTGGAATCATTTCCTGTGCGGGACTTGATAAGATTCTGGGTTTTGTTCTGTTTCCTTTCTGGCCTTAATACTGCAAATACCGATAGTCTCAATTTACCACTACCTGAAATTGCTTTTCTCGTGTTTGGACCAAGAATTCATTCTATTCTAAGCAATAAAAGTAAAATGTTTCAAAAATGGCTTAAGCACATAATCAGTCAAACCTTACTAACACCATGCAAAAACAGGCCTTGAGTCAATCCCAGACCTCCTCTCACCTGACTGGCTGTGCAGTTGGATAAACAAGTCCTATTATCAGCCGCAAGGTAGAAATTCGTAGGACATGCACAGGTGTGACTCTTTCCAGGGGCTAAAAGGCACAAATGGCTGCAGCCACCATTATTGATCTTGCAGAGGTGTTTGGAGACTAGAGATGAAAAACAGTAAGCAGAATTATTAAGATCAGTACAGCAACGTGGGGCAAGAGGTTGAATATTAATCTTCAAATTTTACACTTGAAGGAAGATGGTTAAATAAGAACTTATCAAGAATATGAAGAGCGATATCATTAATTTCACTGTTAAATAATTCTAAGAAATCTTTCTATCAAAATGAACAAGTTAACAGAAAAAATGTTTAGCAGAAAAATAGAGACTAGCAAGATTCAAGATGAAGTCGAATATACATACAAAAAAAAGAATGAAACAATGACCTACATCTAATAGTATAGAGACTTTACTTTGGAAGCCAGATTTGTGTTTCTTGGAAAATGATCAGATATTATTCTGGAAAGTCTGGAAGTGTACTAAAAGCCCATTTGATATTTGTAATATTTAGAATCCTTAAACTACTTAACTATAGTTCCTCTATTCATCATTTCAGAAGCCAAGGATCCCATCTATGTGCTGTAAAAAAGTTATCATAAGAATATAATCTTCACTTCTCAGACTACATGTATTGTTTTCATTCCAGCTTAATATGATGTGAATAGATCAATGAGTCTTTCACTATTATCAAATTTATATTCATGCCCCTTAATAGCAGTACTGGTATCAACTAAATTCATGATATAAAGTAATGCTACATAATGAAATCTAATCACCTTTCTGAAAAATAAAATTATATTTAACCTTGAAAGAATAAAAAATGCAATGCTACTGAAAGATGTTGATGAATTATGGAAACCATGGAGAGAATAATTACCATCGGGTTGTCTATAAGAATGATACACCTGGATATCAGTGATGGCATGCCATGAGTTAATCAGTGAGACTCTGTCTGCTCCAGAGGTTTTATGGGCACGGCTGAGTGACTTGGTTTTCCCATCAGTCCAGTAGACGTAGTCTTCAAACAATGTTAGTGCAATCACCCCTGGAATATCTTGATTAGGGACTGTAATAGGAGACGGTAAGATTAATGTTCAGGCTTGGAAGACTGCCAGTTAAAATATTCAATACTACACGGGCTGACACATACAACTACTACTGAACTTCATGTGAATAATTGCTGTGACAACCTGTCAGGTAGGTAGGGTTCTTTATTACCACTAAACAGGAGTTCACTTTCTTCATATTTAGCTTGGTTTAACCACTGGGGAAAAAATGAACATGATCCTTCTCATGTTAGATGAAGGCTGCTTCAGCAGATACAAAAAACATTCAACATTTTCAAAATCACCATTAGGATATGTATATATATATATATGTATATATATATATATATGCAATATTCATCCTATTGTTCTTAACTTCATTCCTTAAATTTAAGTGCCACTGATAGCTTTCTCACACATTTAAAAATAATATATCAAAAGTGAGAAATATGTCTATTTCTTAAAAATAGAAGTATGTTGATATGAATATAAAATATTTTTTTTGTTTTAGTCATTGACATTTCATGAGAATTATTACTTTTAGATGAGCTGACCAAAGGGAAAAGAAAGTGTTTCAAATAATAATGTACTTAAAGATTTAACAGTTGTAAAATTGTTTAGGTGCTGATTAAAATTATTTTATGTGCTTTTATTACATAAATGAATTTGAACATAAACACTAGATTAAGTATCACAAATGAGAATTTTTCATATTCTAGGGTCCTATCAGGTGAATAAAATGTAATAAATATCTTTGGTGTCAAACGCTTTGTGTGTGTGTGTGTGTGTGTGTGTGTGTGTGTGTGTGTGTGTGTGTGTGTTTGTGTGTGTTACTGTGACACAAGACTATGAGTGGTCATGAAAGTTCTGGACCACATGCAAAGTACACAAGTACTCTGAGCTTTAAGATTCTCAAAATTTTTGCATAACCAAATTGAGAAAATAGAAAACTTCCTAATTAGCTTTAACATTCTTATGATTTTCTATATCAAATTTCAGTTTAACCTTCTAAATGTGCTAAAAAAATAGTTCATTGATGAAACACTAAAGCTTCAGGAATATGTATTTTTCATTGATTAGAATTTTTATCACTAAAAATTAATATTTACCACATTCCTCATTCTGTAAAAACTGAAAAGAACTATCAAATATTCAAATATAATTATTCATGATTAGTGAGGTTTATA